>RXPK01005084.1:0-52003 GCA_004143645.1 Protaetia brevitarsis | reverse complement strand
TAGTTTAATAACTTTAATGTGTTTTATTCAATATCCAATGTTTGTGTTCTACAAGCTTCATATAATTTTGAACATTTATTTTGTGCAATCTAATTTTAATTCAATTTGAAGTTTGAGTATTCTTAAACTGATTTTTAAAAATTGTAAGTATTTTATTATTTAACTTCTTTATATTCATTGACATTTATTCTGTAAGCTTATTTTTACATTTTCCCATTTAAGTTTATATTTTATTACTTACTTATCGCGCAATTTTTTTACTTTTTTGATTTTCTTTAGCTGGGCTGAAGGTTAGAACAAAACCGGTCGCTTCTGTGATACAAAGAATTTTTTTGTGAGGAACTAGACCTTTTGTACTACCAAATTTTACAAAATACTTCAAATATCTTAGTAAACTTTCTCAAAAATTAGATTAAAAAGTTGTCGTAAATTCTTATACAATTTGTAGTACACATCTTCATAAACGTTTTCACCGGGTAGGAATAATACACTCAGTACATAAAAATTACATGCAGCCGTAAATCACGTGGAATATTTCAGTGCGCAGCCACAGCACATGCATTCTTTAATTTGTTTGTTCGATACGAACCACAACGCAGCTGTATTTTCGCAATATTCTACGAATTGGCGGCGTTCTCAGATGTATCTGTTTAGCAATATTGTGTAGCACTCAAATATTTACGTTCTGACTCTTATTAAAAAGTAAAAAATGCTACACAATAATTTATAATATTTTGAATACGTTTTCAGTGTTATAATAAAAAATATATAAACAGCAAACTAATTGATTCCTAAATGCCATAAAAATTAGAACGCACGTACCTTCTTATGATATAGCGCATGAATAGATAACAGTATCTAGAAGTCTCAAGCCGCATTCCAAAACTCAAAGCTTCAAACAGGCAAAGATTTATCTAATAATATTCTCAACCAAGTACTAGTGCATTAGCTTTTGTCAATTCCAAAGCATAGGACTGACATTTGTCAGTAGCTAAGATGATAAAGAGCTATGTAACTCCGACTATAAATATAAATTTATCCATACCGCATATTAGACAGCACTTTAAGCAATACCTTTCAACCAACAATGGCTTTTGACTATAGTTTAGTGTAAATTATGCACCTCCTATTGAACTTTCCTCCCTCTACTTTATTGCAGTTACTATTTATTTTCTTTCCTTTATACCGTGTATTTAATTAAGTTGTAATATAGGTTAAAGGAAGAACGCCATTTGCTATTTCTAATGCAAGGCGATTTGGTCTTTTTGGCATTAGTATTATTTTAACTAGATTATTGCAAATATGTTTACTAGGTGTATTATTTTTTTTTCCTAATACGAATGCATATTTTTTTTTACAGGAGCGTTGCCGCTTTACGGAGCGGAGCAAGTGGCCTCTTCGAAAAGGTAATTTTTATTAATCTTATAATAACAAACTAGAAAGTACGTAAACACTGTTATACGTCATTCTAGGTGTCGGTGCCCTTACTCCGTGGAGCAGCCGTCATCCTGGGTGAAAGATACACTGCAGCTCGCGATTACAGTGCACCCTCTTGCTCATGGCCGCGTCCACAAACTGTGGGTAACCGATCACGATTATTTCGGGAAAGATGGTGGATGCCTAGTTTCGTGGGCTCGTAGTATGGGCAAGAATCCTAATATGACATATTTCTGCATGTTCGCTATTAATCTGGTTTGTGTTCCATATCCACGAGGAGTCCCATTGGGCAATGTCGCCCAGCACTTCTATGATGATTGGCACAAAAATCAACTTGTAAGATGGATACGAAAGCCGGAGCTGGAACATGAGGTCAGTATACTTCTGTATCTTCTCCTTCTCCTTATTAGTAATGTTTTTTTTTCCCCGGGCACGACATTTCCACAACAATGAGGGTTTTTTCCTTTTTTCAATTAATGATTGCCATGTCTGGTGCCAGAGTATCTTAACCCTGTCGTTTTCGGCCATAGATGGAATATCTCCGAGGTCATATGGACTGACGGAAATCGAGTCGATGCCATACACCTATCCTAGGTGGTAGTATAGCACCTTTAAAGAGTTATTATGCTGGTCTATGTACATGTTGGGTGCGTACTTTTCACATGCCGACAGCAAGTGATACGCTTTACAGCTCATGTTTGGGATGGGCTGTTTCATAGTTTCCTTTCTGACCCCGTCCTGATATGCTGTCACCTAGCCCTCCGTCTCTGAGTATAGTCCAAGCGACATTAAAAAGGCGAAGGGCAATCTCTTGGACAGCTGCATTATCATTGTTATTATTATTATTATTATTTTATACTCCACACCCTAAATAAGGATGCGGTTGAAATGTCCCAGCCGGGGCACATTGCCAACGGATGAGACATGTCTGGATTCTGGATTGTTGCTTGGGAAGGGTGGCTAGCCACGCGCACTTAGGCCACTCTAACCGGGCCCATTGTGCTACCTTCCCTAGGCGGCGTCACTCACCCGCAGCCTACTCGAGCCAACCCAAACGAAGGATGAACTCGAGCAGCGCAGAATGCGAGGCGCCACCAAAACTGGCCATACTGGGCCAGAACTCCCCCAGGATGGAACCTCTAAGTTGGGCAAGCGCCGGACAGTCACAGAAGATGTGCTCCGGTGTCTCGTCCTCTAGGTAACATGCACGGCAGAGTGGGCTGCTAGTCAGTCCCATGCGGTGCATGTGTTTATTAAGTTTGCAGTGGCCAGTCAATAGCCCTACAACTTGACGTAGTTTACTGCGAGAAAGCTGCAGACAGTATCTCGCTGTCCTAGGCGACAGCCTGGGTATGGCTTTGTTCGCCTGACAGCAGGTGGTTATGGATGCCCATCTCTCTTCGTGTAGAGTAGTGGTCCACTGGTTTATTAGGGTATTGAGTGTAGCCGAAGAAATGGGAAGAACAGGCTCCGGTCCACGTAAGGAGAACACGAACCCCGTCTCGCCAACCTATCGGCAGCCTCGTTTCCCAGATTACCTTTATGACCTTTAACCCATCTGAGTACCAAGTCATTATTAATGGCGATCGCTTCCAAGGCACTATGACACTGAAGTACTAGGCCCGAAGCGATCTTATAACTACTAAGGGTTTTAAGGGCAGCTTGACTATCACTGTAAAGGATAATGCGTCGTCCCTTAATGCCCCTTGCTAAAATTTCTTCGGCACCATGCAGGATCGCCAAAACTTCCGCTAGGAAAACCGTAGCGACCCTACCTAGTGCCAACTCTAAGTTGAGCTTGAGGTCTGGAGAGAAAATTCCCGCACCTGTCCCTGTTTTTGTCTTTGATCCGTCTGTATAGACAGCAATCGAAGGCAGTGATTCGACGCAGGGGTCGACATGAACGCGGTAGTGTCTGCCGAAAGCAAACACGGGAGGCACACAGTCCTTCGCGGCACCAAGAAGAGGTGCTTTAGCGACGCCCTCATGGATGATGCGCACGTGGCCGCGACCCCCCCCCCCCCACTCCCCGATCAGAAGACCCCGGGACCGCAACCTTATAGCCGCTCTAAAAGCAGTCTCCTCCACGAACAGATCCAGGGGAGGGACACACAGGAGGGCTTCCATTGCCGCCGTCGGCGTAGTGCGCATTGCCCCTGTAATGCTAAGACATGCTATGCGCTGCACATGCATCAGGTCATTCCTGGCTACCACTTGTCTCACCCTTGGCCATCAGACGAGGGCACCATAAGTTAGCGTGGGCCTAATTATGGCAGTGTACAGCCACAAGGTAATTTTCGGGGAGAGTCCCCAAGTCCTACCCAAAACGCGGCGACACTGCCAAAAGGCCTTACACGCTTTCTCAGCTTTTGTTCTGACATGTTTGCTCCAGCTCAGTTTTCTGTCAAAAGTGATACCCAGATACTTGACTTCGTCCGAGAAACCGAGAGCAGTGCCAAACAGTTGTGGTGGGCGGAGTTTTCCCACCTTTCTTTTGTTAGTAAAGAGTACCATCTCTGATTTATCTGGGTTTACAGAGAGGCAACGTTCTCTACACCAATTTTCGAGAGACCTTAGAGCAGTCTGCATCAAATCGCAGAGCACGCTCTCAAATCTTCCATCAATGAGGATCGTAATATCGTCCGCATATGCAATTGTGCAGAAGCCAGATGTGTTCAGCGCACGAACGAGGTCATCTACCACAAGGTTCCACAAAAGTGGTGACAAGACGCCTCCTTGGGGACAGCCCCGATCTACGCGCCCCCTCACACTGGCACCTCCCACACTTACTTTTATTGCCCTTTGCTCTAACATACAGTGTAGCCATCCTACAAGGGCCGGCTCAACACCGTGTCTGGCTAGGGCACTGATAATGCTGTTGACTGAAGCTTTATCAAAAGCTCCTTCTATATCTAGGAATACACCCAGGGTACACATTTTATTGTCCAACGATCTCTCTATCCGCCGCACCACAGAGTGGAGGGCAGATTCGGTGGACCTTCCCGGGATGTACGCGTGCTGGTTTGTGTGAAGTGGAGTGGCGGATGAGACATGTATATTGTAGACTGATGTTTTAAACTACAACAGCGGGAGTTACAGTTATTATTCGTGAAAGATCTTACGCACTATATGACGTGCTTCTAAATGAGTCTTTTGAAGCAACTTAAAGAGGTGTTGAGGGAGTTGGAGCAGTTTCAGGGCGCTGTGCAAGTTCCTCGGGATTTCTCCGGTAGCGCCGATGATAATGGGTATGACGGTGACTTCATTTTGGAGCCAGGTGTCCTTGACATCTTGGACCAGCGGTAGGTATTTCTCTATTTTTTTTCTGTATGTTTAATATTAATATTTGCAGAGGCCGGGACAACAACATCAATAAGGTAAGTAACCTCTTTAGCTTTAGCATTACAATCACCCTATTGTAATGTCTGGCCTATTGCGGGTCACCGTTTCATCGGTAAGTATGGTGTTATCCCAGTATATTTTAACATTATTACTATTATTATTATTATTATTATTATTATTATTATTATTATTATTATTATTATTATTATTATTATTACTATTTCATTTTCATATTTTCTAAAAGCACTACCAATAAATGGTCTAATGTTTGCATTGACATCATTCCTGCATCGGCGATATATCAAATTAACCCTACTCTAACGGAATGGCGAAATATCACCAAGACACGAATCTACTCATGTTAAAATTCCTACCTCCACCTATGTCTATAGGGAATTATTGAATTTCATGCCGTGTTTATGGAAATAAATTCGTCCGTAATGAGATTACGGTCCCCCATCGCTCATTAATTTAATATAAAACTCGTGCGAGCGATATTCGTTACTGGTAGCGAGCACGAATCGCGATAGCTGCCTAAACCGACCCCCCACCCTCCATATCAGCGCGCGTTATCGTTACCAGATGGGGAGTCGATAGAAAAATATGCTTAAAAACACGAGAGCGAAGTAATACAGCTTGCGGGAAAGAGAACGAGTGTTTAGGAGGAAAAAGGATGGGGTATATTTATATTATATGCCGCTATGAATGGGTTTATTTCCTGATAAAAATATTAAACAAACTAAATACGTTAACGATGCGATACAATCTGGGGATTATAAAAAATAATGCGCGGAATTCACGACATGTTGTGTTATACATGCTGATATACGAGCTTTAATACTATACAAGTAATAGCCGGTGTGGTCCGATGGTTAAAGGGACTAGGTAGGACGTGCATGTAAATATTTGAGATTACCCAAAGATTCGATTTAGAAACTTCATAAAAAAAAAACATATTGGGGAAATTTATTTTATCGGCACAGGTACAGAAGACATACTAATGCAACGTAGTCATATTTAAGTCTCCTTCTTCATGCTGTCAATATCATCAGGCAATTCAATTTCGAATGGGGGATAAGAATTGCAAGCAACCCACACAGAACCAGTCTCAGCTCTTTTGATAATCTTAGCCAAACCCTTAGCCACCCTCCTTGGTGGTTGTTTGGTCACGTCTTCAAGCTCCTCCATTAATTCTAGTTTAAATTTGTCATTCATAGTACCTTCCGGGGCTCCATCGAGCATATACGTGCAAGTTGGACCGATGCAAAGGGCTACGATCTTCACACCAGTCCTATCGTATTGGCTTCCCATCCCCAACGATTTGCTGAATGATATTATCCCAGCGTGTGTCATCGAATAAATAGGTAAGCCGCATAGAGGTGTGATTCCGTATACTGAGGAAATATTAATGACTAATCCACCGTTCCCAACGCAAGCTTTGGACATGTATTGGATGGCTAATAAAGAACCGATGACGCATCCACCGATATTGGTAGCGATTGTATGCTCCCACTTCTTATCGTTGAGCATCCCAGCATTGTTGATCAGTAAATCCAACTGCCCAAAGCATTTTAAAGTCTGCTTGAAGGTCCAATCGAACAATTCCGATTTGGTGACGTCGCATTTAACGAAAACACATCTTCCGGGGCCGTACTCCTCGCACAGGTGCTTGGCAGCCCTTTCGCCGTCACAATGCTTTATATCGGCGATCGTGACGCCCATAGCTCCTTTCCGAAGGCACTCTTTGGCGAATTCAAAACCAATTCCGCAGGCGCCTCCAGTCACTATGGCCACCTTTCCTCTGAGTACCTTCTCTGTTTTGATATCTCCGCATTTTTTCGAATTATATCTGCGCCATTGCAATGGGATTACGTTTCGTGGTAAATTTTGAATGATCCGGCCGAAATGGTGTGGGTAAATTAGCATCGTTTCTCTGGCTTTCTACATCTGGGATGATTTTGAGTTTGATGGTTTTGGAATTTTGACAGGTTGATTGTCAAATATGATTAGCATGGAGCGGTTCATGTACGATGTTTTCTGACATTGACAATGTGCAGGTGTACAGTTATTGCTGAAACATACTCCACATATTAGATGACATCTGAATACCTTCAGAAAGCTAACCACAATTTTATTTTTTCGAAATAAAACAGAAACTTTCCTAGTTCAAAAAACTGCCACGTGTGATTTATATGTTCTTCTTTAATTTTTTAAAGCATTTTGGTTAGTTATGCTAGGGATGGGTACATTTTTGATGAGAAAAAATCCAAATTCTTGTAGAATTTAACCAGTACTGTATTTCTTTTTCAAGATTGCAATATATTATTTTACCAAACCAAATAGGGTACAACATATAATGAATATAATGCACTCTGCCAACTGTAGCGATCCATATATTGAAAAGATTTATCGAAGCTGTCTAAAAATTTGGTAGTATATTAACAGCACTTTGGTCTAATTGGCTAAACTACGTAGTGCTGTGGTTAGGCAACCCACATGCCGCTGAGTGTATTTTGAGTTGCATATTTTGTTTTGATTACTTCGTTCGATATTCAATGTACCGTCAATGTCAATTTTCACAAATTTAGATTTTATTTATTTAAAATTTTAGTTAAAGGATTGTATGATTTATTTAATTAAGTGGTAAGTTTTTTTTTTTTTAATTAATTCAATTATTATTTCAATTCATTAAGATGTCTATTGTTTGCTCATGTTATTTAACGCCTATTCTATTAAATTTTTACCGTTGAGCTAGCTAATTTAATTTTTCTTTTTCTTTGTAAAATCAGTTTTGCTTTTTTTTTCATTAATTCAATCAGTACACAGCATATTTATTTGGCGCCCAACGTGGGGCTCGTCGTTTTTTATTGTAATCAGTAAAATTAAGATAGATCCCATATTTTGAATTTGTGAAAAAATTTTCGTTACATTGAAAAAACTAATGCGCGTTTTTGTTTGATGAAAATATTTTATATATATCGCTGCAAGAATAAATCCGGACAAGCCTACCAGGAAACAGGAAGTGGACATTCCTGAAGACCAGAGTCAGAGGAACCAAGGAATTTTTGGCAGTAAGGAGTCGGATGTGGCAGGAACAAAGGGAAGGATGGAGGAAAAGAATATTCAGAGAGATGAAGGAAACAGTACTAACGAGTGCTACTAAAGTAATGATACAGAAACAAGACAGGCGTTTTGAGAGGCTGGATGGGTGGTTGAGACAAGATGATGTAGAAAAGAAATGTATTCAGACAGGAGGGGATAGAATCAATTGGGGTTCGGATACCTCTGGTGAGGTGAAAGTAGTTAAAGATTTAAGTAGAGAAAAGGAAAATGGTAATGAAAATGATGAAATAATGGAAAATAGTGATGATAGTTTTAAGATTGATATACAAGGTTGCGAAAAAGTTGTTAGAGGTGATGAGATACAAGGTGATGTTTTATCCGAAGAGGATAATGAGGTTGAAGTTATTGGAGAATCAGAGTTAGAGGTAGTAGAAGTAAGCAATTCCCAGATAGAATCCCCAGATGATATTAATGAAATTGAAATCGTTTGTGATGTGAAGTTTGAATCTGAAGTTAAGGAAATTTTGAAGCAGTATGTATCATTAGTAGATAAATTCCCTAGTTTTGCTGTTGGTTACGAGCACTCTCTTGAGGTAGTCGAGTCAAAGCCTGTCGAGATCAATAATAATTTAAAAGTATGTTTCTGTTTTATGAGCCATCCTTGCGAAAATCCATGCGAGAGATACATCCAGGAAGTGGTGAAGTTCCTCAGGATGCAGACCCACCAACGACCACACCGACTGCTGTCCGAAACTGGATCTACCGTTCGTGGGACCTTATAGAGTGGCTAGAGTTTTTGATGGAGTCACCTATGAACTTCATTCTATGGACGGTATGCAGAACAAGGGTCGTTATCACATTTCGGCACTGCAACACTTCCACCACGACCCAGGGTAGTTTTCAGCACCCGGAAGTGACGTTTTCACCCATGTGTGCGGAGATACTGTTTTGTTGTTTAGTGCGGGAGATTTTGGATTTATTTTTTTTTGTTGTGTGCTGACAGTTTCTAAGGAGAAACACTCAGTTTTCGTTTTATGTTTCGTTTTCCCCTTAGTAATTGGGAGAGATGCTGTGGCGAGGCAACCCACATACCGCTGAGTGTATTTTGAGTTGCATATTTTGTTTTGATTATTTCGTTGGGTATTCAATGTACCGAGAATTTTCACAAATTTAGATTTTATTTATTTAAAATTTTAGTTAAAGAGTTTATTGTATGATTTGTTTAATTAAGTGTTAGGTTTTTTTAAATTAATTCCATTCAGTAGAATAGAATAGAATAGAATAGTTTTATTATTGCAGTGTTTCAATACAAATGGAACAATGCAAACGTCAGGTCAAGAACAAAAATTTATAAATGTATATTTGAGGTTAGAAATTCCTCTATATTGTATGGCTCTATTTCTAGTAATAATTTGTATACATAATTTTTAAATGTTGACAATTTTTTTACAGTTTTAATATGCGATGGCAATTTGTTATAGAACCTCAGGCAATTATATTCTAAATTGTTCTCACTTAGTGTGAGTCGATGCTTGGGGTAGCAATAATCATTTCTAAACCTTGTAGAATACTCATGTTGTAATTCATTATCCTCAAATAAGTATTTGTTTTTAAATAAGAAGATTAGCAATTCAAAAATGTAAATACCATATACAGTTAAAATGTTAGTTTGTTTGAAGAATCATCTGCAAGACTGAGAGTACTCGAGTTTATTAATCACACGTAAAATCTTTTTCTGTATCAAAAAAACTCTGTTTAAGTCACTACCACCACCCCAAACAACGATTCCATATTTTATGTTTGAGTAGCAGCATCCATAATACATAATACGAAGCACATGCCAACTTACTATATCTCTAAGTCGACGAATCGCAAAGCTACATAGTTTTTTACAAAGTACATTGACGTGATCTTTCCATTTTAAGGTTTCGTCGACTGTAAGACCCAGCAGCTTAACACAAGTGCGGCCAGGATATTCGCAGTTATTAATATTCACAGCTTCTGGAAGAGTTTGTTACATTTGAAGAAGATGACATTTGATTTGTCGTGGTTAATTTTAAGCTGGTTGATAGTTAACCACTCCTCAATTGTATTTAGATAAGTGCTGCCTAGATCGATAACTTCTAGTGTACTACCAGTGATTAAAAAAGTAGTATCGTCCGCATAATTTACAGTTGAAAAGTTACTTACAAGAGAGGTGGGCTTGAGATTATAAATATCATTAAAGTAAACGATAAATAGTAATGGACCTAGTATGCTACCTTGTGGCACACCTTTTGTTATGGTCATGTTATCTGAAAGAGCAGCCTCATTTTTAATTTTAACATGCACTTTTTGTTTACGCTCGTTTAAGTACGATGAAAACCAAGCTAAAGCGTTACCTCTCACTCCATAGTGCTCAAGCTTCTGTAAAAGTAGCGAATGGTTTATGCTATCAAACGCTTTTGACAGATCTAATAAGTAAGCAAAATTTATTTGTTTATTCTCCAACGCATTTAAAATTCCGCTTGTTAGTTCGAAAAGTGCAGTTTCCGTATTCTTACCCTTAATGAAGCCATGCTGACATTTGTTTTATGATGTTAAACTTACTGAGAAACCCCAACAATCGGTTGTATGCTACTCTTTCAAATAATTTAGAAAAACTTGTTAATAGACTAATAGGTCTGTAGTTTTTCAAATTGTCTACATCACCGGATTTATAAATTGGAACAACCACAGCTTGTTTAAGTGAATCCGGAAAAGTTCCAGTTGAAAAAGACTCATTTATAATGTGTGCTATTGGTTCTACGAAACTGGAATAGCATTTTTTTTTAAGAAACTACTGGGTATATTGTCAATACCCGATCTACAGTTCTTTAAGGATTTAGATATTACTGATAGTTCATATGCATCTGTTGGTTGAAAGTAAAAATAATAAGGGTTATTACTTGTATTTAAATTGGAATCAGAGTATTGTGTATGAGCTGTGAATTTATCTGTAGTGAGAAAAGTATGGTTGAACTGATTAGCAAGATTTTTAAGATTGAAACAAGTAGGGTGGGTAGAACCAGTACTCCCACCAATGTGAGAACGAACAACACGCCAAATGTCCCTACTTGGGTTAGCTGCTGATAATAGCTGATGGTCATGATAATCTCGCTTCGAAAATTATTGCGTTGTTATATATGGTCTTATAAAATATGTAAGTATCTTTAAAATCTGGATTGCGAGCGCTTATTAATTGTAACGAACTGAGTGTGTTCCTGAGATCTAAGATATCCTTAGACGGCTTCCAACAGTCAA
The DNA here is from genome assembly GCA_004143645.1 of Protaetia brevitarsis. Classification (NCBI taxonomy): domain Eukaryota; kingdom Metazoa; phylum Arthropoda; class Insecta; order Coleoptera; family Scarabaeidae; genus Protaetia; species Protaetia brevitarsis. The sequence goes on along the minus strand of RXPK01005084.1, from coordinate 40,879 downwards.
CCGATTTGAATGGGACTTTCCTTACTGGAAAATGAGCATTAAAATTATCTCAGAAACACAGTCAGAAAAATGTTAAATTTTTCATTAGTGTCTCTATTGTTCCTGTACACTTCCGACCAATCTTCTTCAGATATATTACGTAAGAACTCAGTAAGATGTCTATTGTTTGCTCATGTTATTTAACGCCTATTCTATTAAATTTTATCCGTTGAGCTAGCTAATTTAATTTTTCTTTTTCTTTGTAAAATCAGTTTTCCTTTTTTTTTTCATTAATTCAATCAGTACACAGCAGTAGGTACAAGTTATTTACCAGATCGTAATATTTTTGTTATAAATATCAGAATTTGCAAATTTTGAGTTTAGTTCACTAAATAAATAAAGCTCAAGTGATTCTAAAATGTATGATAAATTCCTTATGTGTATAGCTTGGAATAGTTTACAAAATAAAATTGCCAGAATTTGTATGTATATGGTGCCAATCCAATCCCTTACTTGAGAATAATAATTAATAATTCCATGACGATCTTCTTTAACCAAGCAAATTAAAGTTTTCTGGCTTTCATTCACAATGAACATTGGGAAAGTCCTCATAGCCTGCTAAACACAGAAGCCTCTATAGCAGCAGTGCAATACCATTCAGTCCAATTTCAAGAATCCATAAACAATTTGGTTAAAATCGATACGCAATCTTATCACGCCAAACATTTACGGATGAATAGAAATTTAGTTTAAGAACGAAATACCAATGCCGCAAAAGCAATAAGCGAAGGAATCTTATCACTTTTCCTTCGACGAAGATAAGGACAATGATCATTTCTCTTCAACTTGAGACGTTCGCCCGTTTAGGATTTCCCCATCGTCTCAAAGCTTACACGAGCAACTACCCACAATCCGACCGAACCTCGATCAAAGAAAAACCGAAATGAGATGCAAAAGGAAAACGGAAAGAACAACATCGTCCCCCCGCCCGATATCGAATATGTATAAATTTAAAATTAAATTACCCACGCGCCGTTCCGAAACAGTATCCCGCTTATCTGGTTTCGGGGACCAGTCGACCACAGGATACGCGGCAGATAATCCGAAACGTTCCCTCTCATTCCCCCTATTGTTTCCCAGGCAAATCGATACAAATCAGGTCGCCGCTACCTTCCCCACATCAAGGGCAGAGACTCTGTGTATCGGACCGCCGCATACAAAGTGGAAATCGACTTCGGGATAAATATTTCATTCGGGATCCTCGCGGACGTTCCTTTTAAAGTTCCGAAGCCGAAAGCCATTAGATGTACCTTTGTTCCGTTGTCGTGTTTTTAATGCTGCCGTGTTTCCCAGGTTCTTTCCGTGGGTTTTGCTTCGACTTGATTGTTTTGTGTTTCGAGTTGGCGGAGATTAAAAGGGACGGAAGTGTTCGATAATTATACTATCAAGCATGAAAGGAGGAGTAGTACTCTTCCTTTTTGTTTGTATCGCATTTAGAGCGTAAAAAAAAAACTAAGTGACGTCACAACAAAATGCCTGAACAACTTCTAAAAAGTATTGATTTGGAGTTTGTGAAATTGCTTCCATCTTTGAGGGAGAAGTCTTTAACTCAATATGAGCTACATCTATTCAATCTTTGTACGTGTTGTAAACACGCTATTATCAATTTGACAAAAAAGTCGCCCAAAGTACTGAATCAAACGATGTGGAGCTATTAAAAGTTATGATTTGTCAATACTACCAGCATCGAAGTAACGGGAACTGAGACTGGAATCTTGACTGCGGCAATTGTTAAGTAACTACTACGAAATGCCTGACTTAGTAGTAACAGTTACTCCTAGACCTTAATGGTAGTAGTGATATAATGGTTACCAGTAGCAGGTGATCTATTATTATAGTGGGATTCTGAGCAAAATCGCTGTAAATTCATAAATTTATAAATTCATACCTACAGAAAATCCATAAGGCGGGTGATTACACATAGATATACAGTAAGCGAAGTTTCTATAGTTCCACACTATTTTGTAGTTCCTGTATAAACATTTAGCAACACTAATAGTTGGAAACTACCTAGAATTTTATTATAGAACATAATCAAATGGCAGAGATATTATTTTATCTATATTACAATTCTTAGAAAAATAGAGCAAGTAGCGTAAAATTGACGTATAAGTATGAGCGAAATTTCTATAGTTCCACCGAGCTAGATAGATGGCGCATGAAGTTAGGCATTGTTTGCTAGTGTAAAACATTTCCAAACACTATATCAAACTGTATTTAGTGCAAATACATACATATTAACATTAAAGTATATCAGTTTAATAAAATGCCGAGAGGTAAATTGCTAACTGATGCCGAAAAAACAAAAATAAATTGTTTATAAAGAAATGGGCTTGTCAAACGGAGCAATAGGTAAGAAAATAGGACGCTCCTATCACCTTATCAATAATTTTTGTAAGGTTGGGTAATTTCTACGGCAAAAATCGGGCTAAAGGAGGGAATAAAAAACTAACGCGCAGACAGCACTCGTCGATATTTCGGTTAGCTTCTTCTGGTAACGTAACTGCACAACAAGTAAAATGTGATTTAAATTTACCAGTAACTAAGAGACGTGTACAACAAATTTTGTCCGGAAGTAAACGTTTTCGATGGGTAAAAAAGGCTTCAAAACCACTCTTAAAAGAGACACACAAACAAGCAAGACTGAAATTTGCGCAAGATCTTATGAATTGGGATCGTGAATGGAAGAACGTCATATTTTCGGACGAGAAGAAATTTAATTTGGACGGGCCTGATGGTTTCAAATATTATTGGCACGATTTCCATAAGAAGAACACTGAAGTTGCGATGAGTAGAAATTTTGGTGGCGGTAGTGTAATGGTTTGGGCAGCTTTTACCCATAACAATAAAACTCCTAATATGTTTATAAATACAAATGAATTCGAGTTCTTATATAGAAACTTCTAGAAATGGTTCTAATAGACTTTGGTGAAACAAATGCCGTCGCAAGACTGGATATTTCAGGAAGACAACGCACCTATCCATTCTTCCAGACGAACAAAGGAGTGGTTCCACCAAAAGGAAATCAACTTAATGCAATGGCCCGCTCGCTAACCTGACCTGAACCCCATTGAGAATCTTTGGGGAATATTGGCTAGGAAGGTATATGAGAATAATAAACAATACAGTAGCGTTAAAGAACAGAAATCTGCGATAACGAAGTGTTGGAATGAGATTCCTGTGTCAATATTGATGAAGTTGATAGACAGTATGAAGAACAGGATTTTTCAGGTTATTTTGAATAACGGATCCAACACTAAGTACTAATTTTAGCAAAAATTATAATTCATTCAATTTCATTTATCCATTTTGTTAGTGGACCTATAGAAATTTCGCTGTTTTAAATTATCATTATTCTAAGTATTTTCTGTAGAAAGTGCAATAAGTTTTTTCATTAATATCTCCTCTTGCGTTTGCCTTTCAGTGCAATTAAGTTAATGCTTAATTCAATGCATAGTTTGCCGAAGATTTTAAGAAAAACCACATATTCTGTTCAACAGTTCTTGTGGAAATATAGAAATTTCGCTTACTGTAGCTCCAGATCTATATTGTGTACAGGTTTCTATAAGTTTGTGTATTATACAGATTGTGCAGAATCTACTCCGATAAGCCCGGAAACCCTGAAGCTATCTGGCTGAAATTAATGCAAATTACTATTACACATACCGTAAATACCAAAAATTAGCTTAATCGATGCCACCCTTATTCGAGACATTAGCATAAGGGTGGAAAAATTCAATATTTTATCTCAGGAATTACTTAAGCTATCACGTTTTAGAAAATTGTGTAAGTAAACACTGATTATGGGCATTCTATAAAAAATCAAGGACTAATACCATTCATTCAGTTATCATTATTTTCTCTTTTTAGGAGTGGTTTTCTTGAGTTTGGTTTAAGATGCCAACTTGGCTTTTTATTATATTAGCCTGTACACGTTTAGGTTTACCATACACTTTTCTTCAGTTTTTTCTTTGTGGTAGAACATGTACCTAAAAAATAAAATCTCTAAATGATTTTGGTAGGAGCATTTTATGTTATTGGTTATTTTAGAATTAAACTCCATCAATTCATCCGTCAATTTCTGGATCATTTGTATGTATGTTTCAGCCCTAGTAGTTATAAAAGCATCGAAATATAAAAAAGAAAATTATAACAATAAAATAATATTTATTTCCGTACAGAGTTGATAGTTTTTTTTTTTAGTTGCAGAGCACAACAGTATATTGTGATATAGTAATAATTACTAAATAATGATAAAAGAAAACGATAGAATGTGCCACCAAACGGGACTCATCGTCTATTGTAGGAATCACCATACTAGCAAGAGCAATGAAAGAGAAATGACACCAGGAAGGGACTTGAGTTTCTACCTACCAGGCGTCATCAGTACTCCTCCGTAGTGCGCAAACCTACTCTCATGGCTATCACACTCAAGCTTTACGTACAATCATCCACTTGGTGAAAATCGCAAAGCAGTCACACACTAAACTGTCACCCGCAAGCGACCGTAGCGTAAAGCTGGCAATGCAGTCATTGAACTAGCTCGATCTAGATCAATAGACAAACTACAATAGACTATAAGGCCCACCTAGTGACACATTCTCATCAGTTCATTGTATTAGGCATTTTTCTTTATTGTTTCAATATGAAAAGGAAATATTAAGAGTTTTTTTTTTTATATAAAAGTTATAATGTCAGTTGCTTAAAAGAGAATAGGTACCATCAGTACATATCACGGATCGTGCTTTGAAGAGATTACTTTACATGTATGAAAGTTGCAGGGGTCGTGTTGTTTGGAAATTTTTACAAATGTGATTTCAAACAGGTTTTTCTAGTGTTTCAACAAAACAAGCACAATTTATTTATAAAAATAACTATATTCATAAATATGGTACTGAAAACAAGATTATCATATAGAATTAACACGAAAGAGGGATAAAAATAATGTGAATGGAATTTGAAAAAAGAAAAAAACGTAAGCAGGTAAATTTTTTTTTTATCAATATGAATAAACAACGGTTTTTTATTTGTTTCTTAACATTAAAATAAAAGGTTTTCTCTTATTTTCAGGTTTATGGGTTCTAAAACACTTATGATAATTGGGATTCTCTAAGAAGTAATATCATATTCGACTAAACAGTATTTTTCAGTAGTTATTTCAATCTCATGAATTTGTTTGAGTGCTTAAGAAATTTATATTTACAGATATTAAAACACTTATCGTTCAAAAATACTAATGAACTAGAAGAACTAGTAGTTAGCTTAAATCTTTAAAAGTTATTGGCCAAAAATTCAATTTAAAGAAAATGTATCTTCTTGTTAAAATGATATTATAAAAATTATTTTTTTCTTAAATTTCTAGTGACTTTAATTATTGAAATATAAAAGAGAAATTTTACAGGGCTTTCTGGACTTCGATGTTGTCTTTAGTAGTTTTAACTCTCAAGGAAATAACAGGACTTTTGGAAGTTTTTTTTCCAGAGTTCTCTGAGAACTAATAGTTTTGATTCAATTATGCCTGGGGTCTAGTGTGGGTAAAGATTCAATCGGGATGTTCCTCTTGGGATCTCAGGAACAAATTTTTATTCTAGTGAAGATTGATTTCTCTCGATTTCAAAATATGTTGCGCAAAATTAGGTTTCGGTTAAGTAAATTTGGTGTTTTTTCCTTTATAAAGGTGATTTTCTTGTTCTTTTAATTAATGATAAAATTTTGCGGCCCAGTTGGACATAGGTCTGATCTGTATGAAGGTTCAATGCGTTCTGATCTCCATTTTTTCTTGGAAGCGACACGCTATCGTCATTTACTTTATTCCAGATTCCTTTTTCTGTGATCTTCGATCGATAAATCCGAGATCGAACGTGACAGAATTTTGCAACTCGTCTTCCTGACATATAGTCATGACCTTAAGTCGTGGGATTTTGAGATTAGTTAACTTGAAAATTGTGCTTAATTTAAAAAATACTGATTTTTTTTGACCAGTATCCTTTTCAAAAGGTAATCTTGGTATTACCATTACAATTGTACATTAATTGATAATATTTTTGAATTATAATTATGGTACATTTATCTTTTCACGAGAGTAGAAGTTCGTTTAACTTTTAGCAACCAGATGGCGCATCGATGAGACATTTATATTAAATTAATTTTAGTTTTATTAGATTTTTAATCTAATATTGTGTTTTTGGGTGATAAATGTACATTTTTGATAAATTTTCAATAATTATTGTAATACATGTAAAAGTTTTCTAACACTTTTTTCGATATGTAATATTACTTGTGACATTTTTAAAGGCATTGACTACTGAAAATAAATATCGATAATGAGGTTATATCTCAATATACAGTCTATCCATCTAACTACCATATAAAAGCTTGGAAATAAATGCAGATAAAAAGTTGAAAAGAAGAATTTAAAATAGAACTAAATTTACAGCCAAGAAAGACAGCGAAAAATTATTTTTCGAAGTTCTATGCAAGAAAGAGAGACACGAAGGTTAAATGAATGTACAGGTTATTGCTTCTTTCCTTAAAGTTTTGAATATTATTGCGTATTGTTGGTACAACCCGTCAAGATAATCAAGTTTCCTCAATGAAGAAGGTTAGAAGGGCAGCTTGACACAACAAAAATACATTGCTCGATTTAGCCGGGCAAATCTATTATAGAAATCACAATAATATATTTTCGAAGCTATTTGACATATTTTGAGAAGCCTTGAATTTAGTTAATATATCATTTATTGCTCTTAAATCTATAAATCAATGTTGGCACTTGATATTAATTACTCATATAAAACATATTTATTATAATGATTAAATAAATCAATAAATTAATCTATTTTATTGAAATGTATATTCCAACATAAATTTTAATAATACGTTTCAAGCGTACCGTAAACTGCTTTTCATATATTACTGACACCAATATCCAACGAAATCCCTCTTCCTATAGAAAAACCGATTAAACGATCCTCCCATTCATCACGCGCATTTCAAAAGCACCGCGCTTATAAAGGCCTAATCGAACAAATTACATATGCATATGTATTCATAATTTTACGGTTGTAGAATCAGAATCGAGTAATAATTAAAATTTCTACGTCAACCAGCAAGCAGACATCAGTAGCAATTAGCGTACGATAAATATTAATAATTATTAGAGTGTGAACTGAGACTGGTACATTGCAATTTTGTACGCGTAAATTCGGATTCAGGTGAGCGAGCCCGAAAGGATTTATTTGGGAGATATTAAAATGTAATATTTATCACCGAATTTGACGGGGAAAAAAGTACACCGCCGCACAATGCCGACTGATTAATCAACTTGTACAATTGTGTTCTAAATGTGTACGTTTTACAAATATAATGGCGGGAATTCGATTGCTGCATTCATTTTTTAAAGCGATTTACAATAGCCAATTACTATCTGTTTGAGTTTGGAATTGATTTGGTTTTGTGTGTGAGAATGGTTGATGTATAAAACTATTTTCTACAAAGTTATTGTCGCGTCTTTACCATTTATTTGGTGTAGGTTTACTACTTTAACATTATTAATCACAATTGTGGCTCATTGGCCACAACAACCATACAACTAATGAAAAAAAAAAACAAGAGGATAGACAATGGATACACTTTTCACATTTCGGGGCCTTTCGACGACTTCATAAAGACAAACAAGAATCAGCCGACGCACAAAAGAACCACACACAGTGTAACAGGAAAAACGAACGCAGAAAGCAATTAAATAGTAATACCGATCTCCTTCATAAGTCTAATGATACCCTCGTACACTTTTAAATTCTTGAACCTCAGTAAGGTCACTACATTTGGGGTGCTCCCCATTTAACTTTAGCAGTCATGCGCAATTTATTCAAATAGCGTTCACATTTACGTACTATTGATTAATGTGGATGGCTCAACTAAGTTTATGATCAATATAAAAAGCTAAATATTTCACAACTGATTTTACTGGAAGATTATTGTATACTGCAAGGGTGATATTACATTGCGACCTAAAAGATCTATTGTGTCCTCTGTTCTTGTTGTTTTACTGCTGGCCATCCAATCATATTCCTTTCAGAAAGTGTAGGATATCAGAACGCCCCAAGTTAGGTAAGTCTCCCTCTTCGATTTCACGTACTCCCAGGTGCAATGCCCTAGAGTTGCACAGTGCTACGCAATTTGAGGAGGGATTGATGCCATTCTGTTCCCCAATCTGCTCAAGTCGTTTTGCTCCTCCCTTTGTTCCTTCCTTGTGAGGTACTCTTACTTTGGAAGTGGAAGGCTTCTTATGGAGGTCCTGTTCCAATTCCTGTTTATTAGCGGTGTCGTCCCGCTGTGGTTGATCTCACGAGTAACTAGGGAAGAAAATGGGCCACTCCACAGAGCCCCGCATGCAGAGGTAAAGCTAAATACAATGGGGTGCGCCAGGTGCCCCAAGGAAGATTTTATGTTATCCAAAGTCATAAAAAAAAAAACCAATGGTTGTGTTCACTGCTTTCAGAAGGGTATCCTTTAACTGTCTAGGTTTCCAGCGGAAGCAATCATAAAAAAATCATCGGCATATTGGGCAGTTTTAATATGGACATTCGATATCTTGTGATAATCGGTCTTATTTAAGAGAAGGGATTCAAAATGGATTTGTGTGTAAGGCCAATTCTGTCCAGTCTAGCTCCTACCAGTCTATCACCCGATACAATCTGTTCCGTAAAATATTGACAATATTCCTGGCTACGTTCGCCGGCATGTTATACTTGCACAAAATTTCCTCCACGATATCCAAATTTACGCAATCGTAGGCTTGTATAACATCTGAAATATCGCCTTAAATAAGCCTTAAATAAAAAAATATACATATTTTTAATGAAACCCAACTACATTTGCGTCGCCACATCTGAAACGGCATCCAAATATTTTTTTGTCTCCGAAATCCATATGCTCAAAGCAAGCAGGTTCTCTTCAAACCATTTTAACGATTTATATACCTTCATAGTCTTAGCAACACACATTCATATGCTGTCCCAATGTGAAGGCTGGCGAGGACAAGGTTTCTAGAAATGGACGTAGAGAACTCACAGCTAGTAGCTACACAAAGAAGGCACTCTCAAAGATGATAAGCCTTTTAAAAGGGCAAAATTAGAGAGCGTCGTCTAAAAAAAAAGGGATCACATAGATCTGATTGAAAGTGTCGTGGTAGAAACAGGTCCATAGACCACTCCAATTCTGATCTAGATCTAATTCTAGGTCTTTAGAGCACAAGATAACAGATCATTTGGTCGAAAGGCGTAAGGCTGTTATTATCTTGGAATTGGGACCACAACAATTTCTTTTAAAACAGGAAGAATGAAACAATCCTTCCACATCGAGTTAAAGATTGACAGCAGCATACTCCTTACTTCAAAAGGTAATATACTTAATAATTTGTATGTTATATTATCAAATCCTAGTGAAGTATCCTTGACCATTGTCAAGGATACTTCACTAGAATGCTTAGCATTCTAAGCACATAATTTAACTCGATCCCTGAGAAAGATTTAGCTAACCAATGATTATAGCTGTTGATAATTTCTATTCTCTTATTATTCGCAAATGCTGATGGTATTGAATCTAATATTTTCTGCTTCCTCAACTTCTAAGGGACTTTGATTGCCAACTCTTGCATTGTTAAATTTTTGGAGTTCCCGGCATATCTGTTTACATGATGTACTTTTGTTCAAACTGTTACAACAACTAACCCATTCCTTCCTTTCCTTTTTCTTTAAAAATCGGTTACAGAAAGCTACCACCAATTGTACGTTTTTCTCAAGAAACAAAACAAAATATTGATGTGTAGTTTCTTTTTTCCATTATTACCTTTTGCCGAGCCAGAAATGCGTAAAAAACGTAGTTCCAATCTAATTTTTCTCTAAGCTTAGGATTAGAAAATACGCTGGCATGTGAAGAACCCCTAAGTTTGATTATATTAGCTAAAATTTTTAAGCTTTCCTGAACAAATTAACTTTACTTATCCCTTATCATTCGAAAGCTTCGGATCGAACCTCCAAAAATGATATCCTCCGAGACATTCGTCGAGTTTCAATATCGGAAACGACACGCAATGAATTATTCATAATTGGGCACTCTTCGCCGTGCGGATAACTTTCTAATTAATTAACGGAAGTTTGAATAGAATATTAGGTCATGTCGGAGAGGCTAATCATAAAGACGCGCATCTAATGGCATTAGTTAATTAATAAGCATAAGAGTAGCGTTTTTAATTAGTGCTGGCCGGAGTTAATTGGAAAGGGAGGTGACCGTTAGAGTTTTATTTTCATTTCGTACACCTCTTGCCCTCCCCCGCACTACCCTAGGGTGCTAATTCAATTCGGTGAAAATGGAACGATGTTTTATGTGAGGAAAGTTATAGATTGTTAGTTAGGTCTGGCTGAAAAAAAAATGTTAAAAATTGTAATCTATAAGGATTTTAAATTACTTTCAAGTGTGGTACCTCTGTGCTTAAATAGGTGCTTGATAATTTTTGGAAAAAAATATATATTATCAATGCCTGGAATATTAATTTTTAACTTTAATACAATACAAAATTAAACATATTGCAAGGAGCGCCAATTTTTTAAACTGGTGCTTTAGTTAGGCGCTCCTGGATGGCGCTCGCGTAGCGGTACAAGGAACTACGTACGAGGTTCGAAAGAGGATTGACAGAGGGCAGTACCGAGTCGAAGATTCGTGATTGTTCTATTCTCAATCTCGAACCACGCACTAGATTTTTCCGGAATAGTTTCGTAGCCCCGGCCCGAAATATAAATAAGGTGACGTTATTGGCCGGAGTCAGTCAGTCGATACCAGTTGAATCGTGCGAATATGCGATCAGCGAGTGGAGATAAATACGAGCGAATTGGTACGTGAGAAAAAAATAATAGTGCAAATAAATCGGTTACATAAATTAAGATATTAGTAATTAATAAGCGTTTTAATAGTGACTAGTGAGTAATTTTATTTGTAGTGTTTATTTGATTTTATTTAATAGTTTTTAAGTAGTCCTTAAATGTCCTTAAACCCCGACAACGTTTTTTTTTATAATAGAAAAACGCTACAATATTCTCTAGAATATTAAGAATTAATGTAAATACTTCATTTTTTAGATTCCAGTAAAGTACTAATAGGACATTTTAATTATGTTATTGCATCTTAGCGATATCTCTGTTATCTTATTTTAATTTTTTAAACTCATCAGTATGTACCTCCGTATAACAGATAGCAAGGCGCACAAGAAAGTAAACAAATTATCGGTCAAACGTCCCTACCAGATGCTGCTTCCTTTTCTTCTTTAATAATTAGCGAGATGGCAGAGGGGTGTGTCATTGACGTGCTGCTCCAACGTCTCCAACTTTAAATGTGCTTCTCATATCAAGCTCTAAGTGGATTAAATGCAAATTAAACGGCAAACAAAACTACAAAACGACTTTTCAATTGAACAAGTTTGCAAATATTGCAGGAATTCCAATATTTCAAAACATAACGTGAGCATGAATTACTATTTGTACTTCCCACATGTTAAAGGTAGCTTAAATGACAAAATGTAACTGCAAGTTTGTACAGAATAAGCACTTACAGAAGGTATAGGTTTGCACGGAATATCATCCAGTCTGCAAGTAGGTTCCGGATAGGATGAAAGCAGGTGCAGAATAATTGTTTCTGCAGGTGAATCTGTAACCAATCGTTTTAAAGATTTTCTGTAAGGCAGAGATTTACAACTATATCTACTGCTAGATTTCCAGAGTAAAACCGTTGCCGCAGCTACTCACAGTCGACGTTTCATCTGCACCTAAATGGAGCATCTCAGGGTTGTTATTTGGTTAGTCGCTGTTAGTCTGAAATTGGAAAACTGGTACATTGAGATGAATTTATAGGTGGATAACAACTATAGTTCTGCAACATGGGAGTATTTGGAAAGGAGAAGACCTTCAGGTATTATATCTTCTGCGATTTTGCACTTATGGTAGCAAAGATTTCGAAATGTGATTTGGGCAGAGTTGAATTATATTTGATGGTTGGTTTCTAGCTAGTGTAGATTCAGTTAGACACAACATCTGAGTAGAAATAACATCTTCTGCAACACGAGTGCCCACTAAACACTTTGGTTCGCACCATGCTCAGCACGAAAAGGAATGACTCTGTTCTTTTGAACCAGATGATAATGTGAGAAGGCATTTAGGTGATTGCAGCAATGTGTATGTTTGCTATAAACGGAATATTACAAGCAAGCATCAAAGCAACGATTCGCTAGGATACCTAGAAAAGAAAGATTATTGTTAAACCCGACTGCAATGGCGAATTTGTGTTGGGATTTAAGAAATGTGTAGCAAGCTTTCAAGGAATTACGGCGATGTGGCCAGATTATGGCAGTCTCGTCAACGTATCTAAACCAGCATTTCGGTGTCTGGTAACAGGAAATTAAGAGTTTTGGTCTGCATCCTCCATAAAAATGCTTGCGGCAACAGCAGAAACTAATGAGGGCTGTACTCGAAACTTATTTGTGGTGCTGCTACCACAAATAGGTAGAATTTTCTATCAAGTCAATTTGACGTAGTAACAGTCTATTGTGCATAATTTTCTGGAGTGCTGGGCAAAGAAATTACTCTTACCAACGTAGACTTCGAGAATCTTGCCAAGCTTGTAGGTGCACACGGTTATAGTAGTTCTTTCTCCCAAATCTTCTTTATCAACTTAAATATTGCTTCTTGTAGTTTTGCCCCTTCATATTTTATTTGTTCCATACTTATATTGCCTTTCCCTGGTGCCTTTCCATTCTTACTTTTCTTCTTCGCTTGCTGGATTCTTTATCTCATGTTCGTGAGTGTCTTCTTCTGATTCCATAATTGTTGTTTCTTCATTTTCGTCAACCAGCAGTTCCGTAAAGTATTCCTTCCATATAGCTTTATAGTCTACCTCACTTTGGGCTAAATATCCTTCTTTATTCTTTACATTTGTTTTATTTTTAAGGCACATTGTTTGTTGAGTTATTCTTTGATAAAACTTCTCTTTCATCGTACGATACGTCCATTTCCGTTAGCTCTTGTTATATGTCTATTAGCTTGTTTTCTCAATTCTGCATAAGTATTTTTATGTTTGTTTTTCCTGTACGTATCCATTTTAGCCCAGCGTTTTCGCGGTTTTTTCTTAAGCATCTCCATACACCCTTGATTAAACTATTCTTTCTTTCGTTGTAACTGTCTCGTACCCATGTGCGTTTCTGCTGCACTTAAGATGATTCCTTTTAATCGGTTCCATTTGTTTTTGATATCATTTGATCTTCACTTTCGCCTTGCATTCGTTTTTCTATGGACTCTACGAATCTGTTTTGTATAAGTGGCATATTTAGGAGATCTGTTGCCCATTTATGCTCTCATCTTTTATTTTTCTGAATGACTCTTATTTTTTGCCTTATAGTCTTGTCACCATATATATGGTCAGTATTTGTGCGGACATCTCAATACGTTCTTACGTCCCATATTGATTATTCTTCTTGTTATTAGTACATGATCTATCTAATTTTCTTTCTGGTATCCAGGTGGTTTCCATGTTAGTTTATGTACATTTTTATGATTAAATTTTGTACTGACAATAAACATATTTATTTCCGCTGCCAAATTACATAGTCTCTGTCCGTTATCATTTGTTTTATCGTGCATTTGTCTGCCACATCACGAATATAGTCCTTATTCCTACTTGGGCATTAAAATCGCCAAGAATTACAATGGTGTCTTCTTTTGGTATCTGATCATATGCTTTTTCAATTTGTTTATAAATTTCATTCTTAGATTCTGTATTTGCAATTTCGGTTGGTGCATAGACGTTTAATAGGAATAGGGTGAGTGGCTTCGATTTGATCCGTAAGTCTTCCATTGAATTCTATAATATTATTTCTTACTGCCTCCGTTACTATGAAAGCCATTCCATTCTTTCCTTGCTTGTCATCTCTCGAGTACAGCACAGAGTATGATTTCTTGTCTATTTGTCCATGCCACCTTATCTTACTTCTTGTAATGCCGCTATACCAATCCTATAATTTTCCAATTCTCTTATAATTTCTTCAATCTTTCCGGTTTGCAGCATTGTTCTTACATGGAATGTAAGAACAATGCTGCATATTCTCATTACCTTTTTCATTTACCCACTCTCGTCCTTTTTTATATGCTTAATCATGTCTTTCTCATCGATCCAGCTTTTCCCTCTTCTATCAGTTTTCATCAAAGGCGGATATATGGACCAGTTAAAACAAATGATGAAGATATAAGGAGACTAATAAACTATGAAACAACAAATAAATATAATGAAAGGAGAAGACATTCTTGGAATGGTGAAAGCGTAAAGAATACGATGGTATGGACATATATAGAGGAAAGAAAAGGAAGACAACGTAAGAAGAATAACTGAATGGATAACGATGGAAGATAGAAACAGAAGCAGGCCAAAATCAGATGGGAGGATCAGGTCCTTAAAGATTTGAAGGGTATAGGAATCCAGGAAATATAAGCAAAAACTACGAATATGGTAATGGAAAGATACGAAGACCCACAGCATAGTGACCGGACAAAGGCAAACAGGATGGATTCACCTAGTGAAAAGAATCATAAAACCTTCTCTAGAAAGTGATTACAATTCCTTATGGAATGTATGTCCGTATATTTATTACACCACAAACAATATTGCTTGTCATATTTCATTGTCACCGTCTGATATAAAAATATTTATTATCAAGTTTTTTTTTTTTTTTTTAAATTTACAGACAAATAAAAAACATAAATTTCCCACTTGACACCACCGCAACAGATATTCTAATTACCTTTTATCAACTAAAACATAAAAATACACCCCACTTACAGAAACGCCCCACACACACACATAATGAAGCAAGTGTTCCTTTCCATTCGTCTGCTCGACCGTCGATTTCATACGTCCCTTGTTGCCATTATCTAAATTATGTCTCACGCCACGAACGTTCACGACACGGTGTAAGATTAATTGCGAACACGTTCTGACACCCTCGCCCTGAGCAGCGAGTCGACGCGACATATTTCAGTATCATTAACGCAACTGTTTGCGGAAAACTGCCGTGAATATTTAAAATTTCTAAAAAAGAATTACTTAATTACCACCATTTGTTGCCACGCAAGAAAGCCTACAACGCCATATCTACTATTGCTAATTATTTTTTTTTTTTTGACATTTTCTCGTCATGTCAGGGAGAGAAAGAAACACGCGATCCAATGGTTAGTACCACCATCGGTGGTGGAGTAATTGCAGTGTGTATTACGTTTTAAAGCTGTAGTGGTGGCGGTTTGGAGTGCTGTTTACTTGCTTTTGACACCCCTGAAGTCGGTGTAATACGTGGTAGATTTATGGTCGAGCAGTAATTTTAACAACTTCCATATGCGGGTAGTAAATTGAGATATATGATGGGATTTATGTAAATGTAGGTATGTAGTTGCATTTTGCGCGATTACTTTGTGATTGATTATAATTTCGAGAAATGTGCACTAAAATGCAGAAGTATACATTAGATTGGATAAGATCTCTTGTGATCACCTTTTTCCTAAAGGGCGCTCCCTAACTTTGGGGTCCAACTTAACTACTTTCACCTTTGTGTAACTGTTAGCTGTGGGGTTTTCCACATCCAGTGCTAAAAACATTGTCCTTACCATTACAGGCCATTGCATTGGTACAGTACATAAACAGGTGTTTTACTTCCTCTTGGCAGGATATGCAAATAGCGTCATATACCAGAGTTATGTCTATTTAGTCTGCAATAATTCAATTCAGCACACCTACTATCATCATGCCAGTTTTGCATAACTTTGTGTTTGTGACTTTTGCCACCACTCGTTATGTATACATTCATTGATGGACTTTTCAATTTAAGATGTGGTAAGGCATTGAAAACCTAGTGTGGCCAAATCGTCTGTCACCTCATTTGCCATCCAACTCGAATGGCTGGGAATACAGCGACAGCCCATTGTTAATTTTCTTTGGGTGTCTACTCCATGTACAGCGGTAACACATTCTTAAACCAGCTTAGAGAGACACTTAGAGTGTTCACGGGCTGTCAGAGAAAATAGCGATGCTTTTACTCAACTCGACACATGTCTCTATTTCTCTGACACAAAAGTGACTAGTAGCAACCTCAGCTTGGAGCATCATCGCTTTGCTGAAGCTTATCAAAACGGCCTTTTTCTAGCGCCGTCTGTATACCAGTTCGAGTCCGCTCTTATTGGCGTTCCTTCCCCCAGAACACCTTTTCTAGTCTTACCCTAACAGCCAAAAATATTACATAGATATTTTTAAAAATAATTTATAATATTTCTCGTGAGAGGTTTTGAATATATTTTTCATATTTTTTCTAAATATAGATAAAATATTCAATAAAATATTTATTCCATATTTAAAATTAATGTAGTAGCGCATATATATTTTATAAATATTTGTAAATATTATTTATATGAAAACTGAGAGATTTTATATGCAATTATTTCAATTTGTCAAAATGAACTAAATTGTTCTTAGTTATTTAGAAAATGTATAACGTCGAAACCGAAAAGTTGAAACATACATAGAGTTGTCTAAAAGAGCAAGACTTGTTTTATCACACTCACATACAAGTATCATAATCAACAATCTGGATCTTTTAAGGCATACTCACAAGGTTAAACAAATTAATCATTGATTTTTTAATTCGAAGTGTTCTAAATAAAAAACAAACGTATTTAATTATCATTTAATTTTGAATAAGCCAATAAAATGAAAAATACTCATTTTTAAGTCTAGCCTTGGCTGGTGCCAGGTACAACCCTATAGCTTTTTTCATATCTTCAGTAGTGACGCTCTCATGGCGTTTCCTTGTGGTCTAAAACAATAACAATTGTATTTAGATTCATACATGAATAAACATCGTACAACATTATCAACACCTACTAACACATTGGAGCATGTTACAATAATATGGAGTGGTAGTCTACTTCTAATCTAGCTACGATACTTATTTTTACTTTAATTATAATTTGAAAACATTCTACGTACAAACATAAACAACACAACGTATTCTAACTCTATTTGAGGTTATGACGCTTATCTACCGAGATGATCTCTTAGAGCGAAATAACTAGCAAATTTATCTGGTAGATGCAGTACATATATGATGGGAAAATTCCTACAAATTATATTATTAACGATTTCTGTACAATAGCGATATTGAGCATTTCAATTATTTATAAAGTCCATGACATGTTAAAAGATGTTGCTACATCGGTAGTCACCACATACAAATAAACGTACACGACATTAATTCCAGTTAACTAACTGCCTATCGTATACTATTATAAATATAACATGTAAGGAAAACGATGAAACGTTGATGATAACGCACGTGCCATATGCTTCTACGTACTAACCATAGACGCATACATACTAAATCATATAAACCGGCACGTATGAATAGAGGTGTTTTTACTATGAAATAAGCATTACAGGAAATAAAAGAAAACAAAATATTCTTAAAGGCATTGGAAAATTATTGAGAAAACATGCAATAAATATTATTAATGCTAATAACATATATATTTTTTAAATGTTTCCCTAAATATATTTTCTATAATAAATTTTATGCATTTATTTAATATAACAATTTCAAGAAAGATTAATATTTTTAAATATTTATAATATGAAATAAATATAGTTGGTCACTAGGGTAATCTGATGTTTTCTATCTGTGTTGTATTTCTAAACCATGGCATCACATGACATTTCCACAAGGAGTGACTCCGTAGTGTATGCTAAAATGTTTAGACAATAACCGTGCAATTTACTTATGGATGCTTGACTGTGCATAAGTCCACATACTGTAGACCTGGCAGTTCCTTGTATCTAAATATATAGAGTGGCAGGTTTAGAAATTACTTCCATTATAGCGATAATGATCAATCTCATCGCACGCCTGGCTCACAGACATTTCCCAGCCTTTTTGCGCAACTTAGCATTTTAACAGCTCTTGCTGGCCGCACCTCTAGCCATCATACCATCATTCCGTACTTTATCATGAGTCTAATTATCTTTGTGTATAAGCAGAAGAGTCATCTTGTGACAGACGCCCTAATTTCTTCCACATAGCCTCCTGCACCTGCCCACCAATGGAATATACTGGATTATGTGAATTCCTAGAAATTTTGATTTAATCATAATTAAGGATATTCCGCCTCTTTAACAGTTAGATTCTTTCACTTTTTATCACTAGTGGTTGTCTTTTAGCATTATTTTTCTCATGTGGATGAGAACCTGTGTTTTAAAGCACTGATACATGTGTTCTTTGATTGGAACACCCTATAAAAATTATACTATCACTCACAGCATACCCCAGGTAATGAAAGCCATTTCTGGTGAGCCTCCTGGTCAAGTCATCCTCTAGGCTGGCGCACAGTGAGGAAGATAATACTCCTAGCACTTCCTTCCTGCATTCGCTTCTATGGTAGCCTCGTCAATTGTGGATGTCATTATCCTCCTTTCTACGCTGGCTTTTATCTACTACAGAAGCTTCGCTGTAACGCTTTTTTCTCTAAGGATTCGATAATTATTTATAAATTGACTAACCTTACTGCACTACTGAGAACTTAATTTTAGAACTGAGATCTCAAGTTAATCGGTATTTCGAACTTAAACTATATGAGATATCAGGTCATTAAATTTCGTGGAGACCTGCATGTCACCTGCAGCCTGCATGGAGAAAGCAGACAAGCCAAGTACGATGGATGATGTTTCTAGCAAGTGTACAATAAGGTGTATTCAATAAAGGGAAGTTTTCCTCTTCGTTCCTCGTTGAAGGAATTGTTTGGAGAGTGTTAATGCTTGACATTAACAGTTTCCATGTCATATTAGATATTATGGTATGGAACCATTAGAGAGGCAAAGGCATACCCAATCTTTTTTAATAGCTTTAATAGAGGCTCTCAGAGGAATACCTCATAGGGTCATTTCTGTCGTAGAGTTTCCTCATCAAGAGAGTTTTCTCAGCGCCTCTCAACAGAATATAATAATTATGTATCAGCGCTATCCCTTTAAAGATTAGTTCGTAAATTGTAAAAGTAGGTGGCACAGCAGGCGAAAGCAGAGAATTTATGAGAGCTTCGGAACTGCTGGTTTATGTTAAATATTAAAGACATCTATTGAAGTAAAAAATCCCAAAAACTTTTCTCCTTGAGCTTTTTCCTTTTATTTTTGATATACGCTGCAAGCTTTTCTATTTTACTAGTTATACAACTTCTTAAAAGCCAGTCCTCAGTTCGAATCAAATATTCACTACATAAACCCAGTAACTATACGACAGTATCTCCTCCAACAGCGCTTTTCTCCTCACCCTATATTACACCCACTTCACCGCCCTTAAGGTTACCGTTAAAGCGGGTTGATAAAAATCGAGTAGTCCTTGGAGATGCTCTAGCTAGCAGACCGTGGGTGACATTTCCGCGACACTTCAAGGGATTCCTCAGTCGATTGCTTAGAACCACCACGGCACGGACTGGCATTACGAAACCCCTCACCTACGATGCCAAGAACGTTCCACGGTCCGGTGTTAAGATCTCGTGAGCCCACGTGAGGCTCACGGTCGTCCTCGCCTGAATTATAGATGACATCTCGCCGCTAATTATTCCGGGAGTGTTTTTTTAATGTATGGATGCCGAGTGACGAGCCGGCGGAGGCGAGGGAGTGGAGTTGGTGAAAGTTGGAAAGGCGAAATTAAGGCTTTTATTAAGTGAATTGATTTTAGCTTGGTTGGGAAAGGAAGCTGTGGAAGTGAGTCTGATGGGACAAGGGGGTACCGATAATGTTGCAGGTTCTGAGAGCTGCTTTAACCTTTCAGGAACTTACCGCTTTGCTTTAGGTAATTAATTAGCGTTTGGATCGCATTTTTGTATTGGGGTTATTAGGGAGTGTGGAAAGCGCGATAATCCAAGTTAGTTATTATAAGTAGCTAGATGGATTGAATTCGTGAATCAATAACAGGAATGATTGATAAAGACTGTAATGAAATCAATGAGGACATGTTCTTAAAAAAGACTGACGTGGTATTTAGACAGCGTAGAAAGAAAGCAACGCAACTTTATTAATATATTTGCTTTCTGAAGCATTGAATAATTTTGATATACTATCCACACGAATAAATGAAAGGGTTTATTTTTGTCGATTGGCAATTTCACCATTGTTATTGTACGGAAGCTGAAAAATAGTTATTTATGAAATAGTGCGTGAAATGATCTCCGTTGTGGTCGAACAAAGGGCAAAACAGGCACCCAACCATTGCACCTACACACCAACAAGACACTGTTTAGTATGGAGCAGTTTCTGGTTTGTTGTTTAGGTACCATAGGTGCTATGCCAATGGCAGGTTCTGGTGAACGAAATTGTTCCTTTTGCAAGGGTGATCTTCCTTTTGGGATGCATGGTCAAAAATTCACTAGTGGAAATATCAGATTATATATCAGGTAAGAAGGATGGGGGAGGACTCCAGTAGAGCGAGGTACATTGGTATACAACGGCTCAAAAGGAGCTGCAATATACTCAAGAACTAAAGGCTTTTCGGTAATTAAATAAAGAATAACAGCGTTGTTCCAAGTGAGGTCACTGAAATTCACCATTGGATGGTTCAGGGAAATAAAAGATGGAGAACCGAGCCGATAAAGATCGCTATCTTCTCTGACAGATCAATCGCTCTACCACTTAAAGCGGATTAGTTCCTCGAAATATGTGACTCTACTAAGCTGTTTTGGGATCTAAGAGCAGCGAAAAAGAGCATTTTAAAGACAGGAGCTGAATTTCCTGATAGGTCTGCTGCGTAAAAAAAGAGATTGTCAAAAGTGATAGTGGATTATCGTGACTAACTGGTACCTGGTAGACTAAATAGGCAGTACTATACACGTTTGTAAGAATTCGAAATGTCAATAGATTAAGAAAAAGATATTGGAGCCGTGATACTAGATTGAATTAGAAATAAAAACAAAAATAAATTGTTTAAAGAAGGGCTAAGAAAAGTTCTACGCTTAACGGATAAAATTTTAAAAAAGGGCGCGCAAAAGAACATTAACGACAAAGTTACGCCTCGCGAATTAAACTTGAGTCTAAAACACGACGAAAAGTAAAATATGTAGAATGAAAGAAATATGACTTTCCTTAATTACCCCAAAAAATGAAAAGTTTAATTAAAAAATAAAAGAACAGAATTTTTAACCCAAGGAAGATAATTAACAATCAAATATTATAAAAAAAGGTTAATTACAAATTTGAGAAAAAAAAAAAACCGTGAACTGACAGTTCTGGCCAAAATTTAAAAGACTGCAACTTGATTCTAAATTACAATAGGACAATGCTATTTCCTATGCAAAGCAAAAGTTTGTTTGGTCAGGAAGATAAACCCTAATTCTAACCAAATACAATCTACGTGGTTTCAACAAAATAAAAGAAACTACGTGGACAAAACACACGAAAGATAAACAAAATGAAAACTAAATGCAAGACAATGCTACCATTCACCCAAACAAGGTGATTGATAATTAAAAACGAAACAGCAAAATAGAAAAACGGAAAATTTAACCCGTATAAACTTACTATGAGAAAATTACAACTAAAAATAATCGTCCTGCACAGAAATAATAAATGATATTATATCTTAATGTGTAACATAATATATAATAACATTATTATAAAGCAATTCCTTGATAGACAAAAATAAACAAGAAATCAACAATTTCAAAATCGCAAAAGAATTACAAAATGCACAAAGATTCAAAAAAATACATAATACTCACAGTAAAGTCAACCAAGGACTGCCAGAACAAAACTTCTACATCGTTATTCTTACAACAATCACGCAAACGCACAATTTACCGACAAAATTAGAGATAGGCGTTGAGTCAAACTAGCGACGCTAGAAACTAATGAATAGATTAATTTAAAAAACTATAAACACAATTAAATACATCATACCATCAACTCTTTAACTAAAATTATACAAACTAACATTATTGTGGAAATTTCTCGATACAATGATTAGCAAAATGGGAAAATTCATAGACAAATTAGGCACTTAAATCACTCGCGGTAATGTGGGTTGTCACAGGGCAGTAATTTAATTTAATTTTCGTATCAAGTTGTTGATAAGTACTGTACTGTTCCGGAGAGGAAATTTTAAGGAGGAGACGACGAGAGTGGAAAGTTTTGACAATCTTCGGGCAAATAACGGCCTTGTCTCCACTGATTGAAAAAGAACATCGTTGTGAAAATATCTTTGGCTATAACCACACAAATTAATGGCTACTAAACAAGGCGATCGTTTTCCAGCAGTGGTTCCTTGGTCACAAGAGTAGGTTGAGTTATCTGTAAAATGGGTGTGGTTCCGTTGGTATCAGGGTAAAAGAGTTTCGAGTGAGTATTTAGGCTAACCACGCCAAAGTTAGTAAATAAATAACCCGCGTCCGTTACACAGTGGTAGATGACGCTACCTACAGATTCTGCCAAGAGAAGGAAGAAACAGCATTTCATATGCTGTGCTAATGTGACGGCTTGGCGAGGACAAGGTTTCTAGTAATGGGCGTAGAAAATCCCACAGTTAGCAGCTTCACGAAGAAGCGGCTCTCAAAGATGATAGGTTTAATTAAGAGGCAAAATTAAATAGCAAGAAAGAAATCAAAATAGATCTGAAAAGATCGCTGTGGATACAGGTCCGTAGACCACCCCAATCCTAATCTAATCTAATCTAAATGGTATCTGCTTCCTCATTTCTGAGAATGAGTGAGTGCCCAAGTACCCAGTTTGGGGATAGATTATTAGCCATCCCCAAAGTATTTAGAATATGGTTGCTGGTCTAGATCAGTGCTTTCAGCATCGCCTGACTGTCATTGATAATTTTTTTTATTGATTTGTGTTTCCAAAATTTCCCCTTCATACGTTTTGATGGCATAGATTTCAGTCTGAAAGATCGTTGTGTGTTATCCAAGATTGCAATACGTTCTGACTCTTGGACAGGTTTGCAAGTAATATCGAGTGCTGTCAATTTAAAGCTTTATTGCTTCACATTAGATCCTTCTTTGACCCTAATAAACATTTATTTGCAACTACTTTAAAGGTTAATTCATTTGGATTAATGCATACTTATAAGGAGCACAGACATCGTTTTTCAAAGTGTATTGTACAATTTTATTATAATGTTGGTCTCTATTCTCATAAGTAGGTCATCAACAGATGCGCGTCCTGCTTCCTTGTGGGTATTCAGCCCAGTTCTCATATAACCGGCATTGATAGCACCGTAATTTGAGCAACGATATATTATATACAACACCGGTGGTGGGAGATTATCTGTTTATTATATCCACACAGGGACACGTACACCGTGTTATTAACACACAAGCGTCGCATACACAGAGGACATATAGCGTTCCGATAGACTCCCCATCCATAGTAAGCTATACAGCCAGGGCACGCTGCATTATGCGAGAGACTATCGGATTTACCAGCAACGAACGTTTTATACGAGATCACGAACCATTACTCACTCTCCGATTAAACCCGTGGAAGTGTTTCTGCAACGGTGCTGTTATAGGATAGGATAGCCAATGCTGTTCGGAAAGAGCAACAGTTAACACCGCTTCGCCCGCCCCCTACCTCGGCCTTCGCTCAAATTAAGCCGAAACACCGTACTTCGAACTCCGGAAATGCGATGATAAATAGGGGCAGCAATTTCCAAGTCCATTAGGTTTATTTTCGGAGCGATACGATAAATAAGAGCATAGCAGGGCGCGCGTTGATGAATACCTGCGCCTTTTATTCCCGTGTCAATGCGACTCTGGACGGAACGTGGGCGAAAATTTATTACACGTTATCTGTTTTTTTTTTACGTGTGATTATGTGTACATGAAAAATTATCGATGGTGGAATGGATGAGCAAAGCGATGAGAAATAATATAAATAAATAAGAAGTTGACATATGGTACGGACCAGCAAAAGCGAATAAACTTTATAATACGATACTTTAGCGTTTGTACGGTAGAATTGCGCGAACTTCTCTTTTCTGTATAAAGTTTGTGTATCTCTATATAAACGGTAACCGCAATAAAACGCATATTCATCTATTTCGGTCGTCGCGGCGCGCATTATTTCGAGTGTATTACCAGTAGATGTAAAACTTTTTTGAACTAGGGCTCACGTGGGTACAATCGGTAATGAGAAGGCGAATCAATTAATGAGAATAATAGACGAGAAATAGTGCGATAATTAGGTATGTGTTAATTTCGGCTAGCGTAGTTAAAAAGGGGTTTAGGAATAAACTTGATCATGATTGACAGGGTACTACTAGGATTAAGACTGGTACCGATAACTCAAGATTGCAAAAGTATCTAATAATAATAATAATAATGTATATTTATCCAAACGACCAAGAGTACAAGAAAACACAGAACAAGTACATGTGGTATACAGATAAGTCAAAGAATCTAAGCCAAAAAATGATAATCATCAAATAACAATTAATACTAGAAGTTTAAGCATTTTATAAATAAAAGTGATATGAAATTAGGATGATTCAAAAATACTCATTCAAGGAATAATAGCACTTACTAACTAAAAAATCTTTTAGTAACATTTTTAAAAGAATAATATTATTGAGTAACTTAATTTCAAGGTTTTAATGAATTATATAATTAAATACCAATAAAAGAGGATTGCTTTCATAAGTTACAAGTTGTATGTTTTGGAATAATAAAATCATCAGCATTACGTGTAAAGTAGTTATGAAAATCCTTACTTTTGTTTCAAATTGGGTTAAAAGTTTTTAATAAAGTATTAAGATTATTTATCAAAATAAATAATGTCGGTAAGGGCAAATACCTCTAAACTTTTATAAACAGAGTACGACATGACTGACCGTTGCACTCTCGAATTATGCGAATAGCTTCTTTTGTAGGCGGAAAACGCGTATACTTTGAGAATAGGCCCCCGAATATATAGACCGTACCTCACCCAAGTTTCGAACATTTGTGTAATACGTTTTAAGTGATATGTTATGTTCGTTATTTCCATTAATCAGTAAATCACGTAGCGGGCCTGTGATAATTTAGAGCATAGAATATAAATGTGTGTTGACCAACCTAAGTCATTATCGATATGTAGACCCAGTAACTTGATGGAGGTAACCAGTCGAATTGATTGCCATCAACTCGCAGATTGGCTACAGTCAGTATCTCTCTTTTTGGAGTAAACATCATGATAGCAGTCTTATTCGAGTGTATTCGTATGTTATTGACGCGTAAAACCACACACAAATAGTTTAGCATACTTTGCATATTTTCTCGTTAATTACTCAATATTATGCAGCTGCATGTAAGTAACTAATATCATCTGTATACATTACGAGATTATCGTCATTAATTACACATGGTAGATCGTTAACAAACAGTAGGAAGAGCAGTGGCCCCAGTATTCCTACGGCACCCCTGACTTCACACTAACTTCAGATGAACAACGCCATCCACTGTGAGTATCTGTTTTCTGTTGGCTAGATACGATGTAAGCCAACATTTTATTGAGCCTCTCAAACCGTATAGTTCTAATTTACGCAGGAGTAATTCATGATTAACTAAATCAAAAGCCTTAGACAGGATAAAGAGGGCCATGCTCTTCCCATCACTATTCAAATTGTCGTAGACTTTAGTTAAAAATGAAAGTAATGCAGTGTGAGTAGATTTTCCTTGGACAAAACCATGCTGAGTTTGATGTATTTATATTGTACTTATAAGAAATTAATAATAACGATTAAAGACAATCTTCTCGAAAATTTTGGATATAGTACATAATATAGAAATTGGTCGATAGTTGTTTACACGATCGGCTTCCCCTTTATTAAAAATAGGGGTAACATTAGCAACTTTGAAAATATTTGGAAACGTTCCTACTTGCAAGGACCAATTGAAAAGACTAGCTAATATAAATTTTAGGATGTGGGCAGAAGCTTTAAGAATTTTGATATTTATATAATAAAGCAATTAAAGGATTAGTAGCTAATAAATCAAAGTAAATATAGGAAAATCTATCATTACATTGTTAACAAATTGCCTTCATCCAATGATTTATTATTTATTATTCTTAATTCGTAGACCGTAGATAAAACACTGTGTGGAACGCTACGTGAAATGCTTCTTACGACCATGCGTGAATTAGAACACTCGCTTCGTTCGTGCTCTAAACATGACGTTCGAAGAAAAATTTTAGGTGGGCTCTTTTGTAATAATACAGCTGGCCCGTTAGGCCTGTCAAGTAAATGTATAGCAATTGTGAAAGACTTAGAATCAAATCCCACTGAGGGTTCTCTCATTTTTTTTTTTCAAACCACAAGTTCACAAAAAACACGCTGTCAAACGCAAAAGCAATGACATCATAAACATGTGTATAACTTAACAATCACAAATTTTCTAATTTTATATTCAATTAAGCATGTTGAAGTATGCAGTGAGTCAATAAGTAAAGGCAATATTTCCTTTTTTTTTTATTTATTTTTTTGTTTCTTTTCCTTCTTGTCAATCTTTATGTAATAGAGGATGATATTATTTAGAATACCTCTGTAGGTTTTTTTCTCTCTCAGACGTAATGTAGATGGAAGAAAACATATAAAATAAAAATACTAAGGAACGGTGTAAAGGACCGGTAATCAATTAGAATAAACGAAGTCTACATATGAAAATAAAAGATGGTGTATACGACCATAGTCGAGAAAAAGGAAAAAAGATAAATAGAAAAAGGAACATGTTAAAGTAAGAAGTAAAAATAAAATTACGGTGTAAAGGGCCGTTCGTCGTAAAACAATAAATATAAAATGCAATAAAATTACTGTAAAGATAAAATATAATAAGTTAGGACGAATTAAAAAGGTGTAAATAGCATAAATTTAATTGTTATGATTTACTACTGAAAGATAGTAGTTATGATTTACTACCTGAAACTTTGCGAACTCAGCTTTGTGACTCAGCTCAAGTTCAAGGTATCGCATTTTTTTGACACGTAGTTTACTCACATGTTCATGTTCTAAGTGTTTGCGATCGTTTATTGTTTTATTGCGAAAGCTTAAAACTTGAACATTTAAGTATTTTGTTTGAACTTTGGCTGGTATACCTATTTAAAGTTACCTTCTAGTACTTCTTTTCATCTAAATACGGATCTTTTACAGGTATAAAATATACAATTCAAAGCACAACTCAATTGTAACGTCATGAATTGTGGAGCGAACTTGTCAAGGATAACGTTCGATAAAGATAATATTCATGTAAAGATATGCGTGAGAGGTCACTAATTTTATTTACGAAGTTGGGAAAATCGAAAATTACACAATTTTTAGTGCAAAAGAGTATATTTCTGTTTGATAAATTTTTAAAACTATTTGCTGAAATACTGACCTTAAAGACCTGAACTTGTTGGATGAACTTTAAAATAATATCGACTCTAAGTGTTCAGTAGTCAGATAGTTATCGCCTGAAAAAAACATCTGAATCTATATGAAAAACTTCTATAGTTCGGAAAACATTAATGAACTTTTCAGGAATAGAAGAAGCCCTATCAAAAGCATTGAACAGTCGAAAAGTTCTGCACTTTCATTACTTTATTTTTTGAGCAGTATGGTTATGCACGTATTTGCCACATTCATGGTTTTCAGCATTTTTTTAACGCAGATTAGAAAGGCGCTAAGATGCTGTGAACAATGAAAAATATGAGGGGGTATTGTTAGAAGAATCATAGAAGATTCCTTGCAATAATTACAAGCTTTAAATATGCATTTGCTTTCATGATTAGTAACAAAGCATCTGCAGAAGACCTCACAAAACCTTGAAAATATTTTAACCAATCCACAGGTAAATTTTCGTTCATTTCTTATTTTTCGAATCATTGTTTAAAACATCTGGTGGACCATTTTCTTAGGATTTGGGGCACATTTTTAATGTTATCTAATTATTAATAAGCACTAGTTAATTAACACATGTATAGTGGCTTAATGTCATCCTACAATTATTGTTATTCTTTAGAGATAAGTATTGTAGTTTCAGATCGACAATTTAGCAAATATCTTCACGATAATGATGAGATATTCATCTAAAATTCTCATTCAATTATTCTTACACTTATTAAGTATATATACGAGTTAGGTTGACCAATAGCACTGAAGATCCTTGGTAGGGTAAAACATATGTATGCTAATATCAACCGAATGTTACACACATCTTTAATGTGACCTAATTATTAATAAGCGTTAGTTAATTAAAGCATTTATAGTGGCTTAATGTCATGCTACAATTATTGTTATTCATTATAAAAAAATATTGTAGTTTCAGAGCAACAATTTAGCAAATATATGTAGAGTAATAATGAGATTTCTATCTTAAATCCTCATTCAATTGTTGTTCCAGTTATTAAATATATATACGACTTTCTTCGTATAATACATTAGGTTTGACCAGTACCACGGAAGATCTTGGTAAAATGAAACATATGCATGCTAATATCAACCGAGTCATACACATATTTTTAGTGTGACCTAATTAATATTGTTCGTCTTTATAGATAAATATTGCAGTGTCAGATCGACAATTTAGGATAGGTGTCTTCAGGATAATACTCAAACTTTCACCCTAAATACTCATTCAATTATTCTTGCATTTTCTTTTTTAATTGAAAAATAGACAGCAGTGAAATATCAGAACAGATTTAAGAAAATTGCAAATACGATTGTATAATGTTTTCAATATTTCATAAATTTATTCTTGCCAACTCCGTTAAAAATAGACAAAGCCATCGCACAGCTGGATAACGAACAAAAATGGGTTGTAACAAGAAGTTTTGACAAATAGTCCAACCACAATCAACTTATAATTTAAATCAGAAAGTAAACATTTTGCAAGTTCATAATAATAAAGCACAATTTTCAAAACTTTTCCCCGTCGTTCAAAGTCGATACATGAACTCATGTTTAATACAGCATTTTTGAAATAGTGGTACAAGCATTAATTGGATTATTCCACTACATTCCTCTAAATAAAAAGTGGAACTACTTCGTTGGTTTTCTTTATTATTAACATTTTATAATATATCATTACGTGTTCAAGCACATCTAAATCCACCCACTGCGCAGACACGAAAACAACCTAAGAAGCACGATAAATCCCCTCACAAACACCACGGAAAGTAAAGTAGTTGAAGAACGTCTTCGCCCTGCTTTTATTTCGAAAATATTTTAAAGCACCCCCAGTCTCCAGCAGTGCATCACGAAACGCGAAGCCTGCGGAAGACAATAATACCATCGGTTAAGTGTTATATCGCGCCAGGCGCGATATGAAATACGATGTGGTTTAATTCTTACGAGAGCCTCGACGCTCTTTGTGAAATTTATAGAGATATCAGATGTCGTTTTCGTTTTCGCGATGCAGCGGGAATGTGGGAAAACATCTGGGGAAAGAAAGTGGATTTAGTGGGATATAAACGGACATTGCTTTAGTCACAGCTGTAGGCAGATAAAATTAGTGAAAGTTCTTTAATTTGTGGTCTAGATAACTAATTTACATGTTGTGATGTAATTAAAAACTCACGTAAACATTTCAATTAGAAGTATGTATCAAGTTGTTTCACAATTGTTAATACAAAAGATATATTTCAAGGAAAACAGATGTTAAAAATAAATATAAATCATCTAACATATTAAAACAAGTATTTCAATGTAAAATGTGTTTATTCAATTCAGATATCATCAAAATTTTGCTTTAAAATAAAAATCTAATTCTATGAAAATTACATTTGTCAAATTATCGACATCTATCGGCAAAAACAGAAAATTTTAGCTCTTCAGAAGAATTCTGTAATCAGCTGTCAAATAAGATTCGTGAAATTTTTAATTCATTTCAATACAAATCGCATACAAAATATAAAAGAGACACTCAATATTTGAATGAGATAAAATTTTTACATTAATGTCAAAATAATTGATACTGAGAAGTACCTTGAAGTTGCGAAGATCAATGTCAACCGGGTTATGAATATTTGACGACCGACAAATGCCGTAATATTCGTGTAAGTACGAAGATTTTGGAAAGCCATGATCTGAAAGAGGTTTATTTAGAAAAAAAAAAATTGAAAGGAGAGACGCGTGCATAAGAATAAAGTGGACGCACGTGTTTTGAATTTACTCCTAGAGAAAAATTAAATTTGCACCAGAATTATTAGATTTAATAGGACTTCTGACACATCCGCTCAATACTTATCATCTGTCTCTGGCTTTTATTCTAAATTTTAAACATTTATGCAACTATACTTCAATAACGGTCTTTTTATTCATTCTTCTTCTTAACAATCCATGTTCACCTTAATGATTTCGCGTATGCTTCATTTATAACTTCAACTGGAGTGATTCAAGAATTCAACATGACCCCGTGCCTAGTGAGTATATTGCCACAGAACGTTCCATTATATGTTATATAAAATGTCGAAGAAAAACTCGAAGCCTCGTTACCTATGGTATGATCGTTATATGTATGTAACGATCATACCATAGGTAACGAGGCTTCGAGTTTTTCTTTGACATTTTATATAACATATAATGGAACGTTCTGTGGCAATATACTCACTAGGCACGGGGTCATGTTGAATTCTTGAATCACTCCAGTTGAAGTTATAAATGAAGCATACGCGAAATCATTGAGGAGTCAGCAGACGAAGGCACAGGAAGTGAGAACTCGAGTTAAGTGCGCAAGAAATACCCAGAGAATCGGTTGTGGGATTTAAAGTGATTTTGATTATTAAAAAATACCCGCGCAAGAAGCTTCTTAGTGATAAGTGTCGTGTAGCACAAGATTCCAGTACCAACTTAAATTAAATGGTGGAGGCGCTGGGTAGAATGGCAGACAACCAAGATAAAAAGCAGCGTAGAATTGATAATGATATGATGTACGGCAATGTAAAAGAAGCAATATGATTCATGTAGTTGTAAATTACAACAAAGATAAGGAAATGTTATCCCACTATGAGGATATGTTTGTCCTTCCTGATGGTTGGAAGTGTAGGGTGAATTTGAAGTAGCTCTCCAGCAGCGAAAACTTTGATATCGTGTAGCAAATAAACTACTTAATGTAGTATAAATTCCTTTTTTTATTATGAGTATGAAATGTTAATCGATTGGAGTTTGCCAGAATTAGTAAACATACTTGGTAAGTACCTGACAGATAACACAATAATATAAATAAATATACTTCCTAGTGGATGCTAATGTTTTGATAGAAAATTAACCTAATCTTTGCGTACTTATGATGGTTTTGTTTTATGTTAATGATGTAATACACGTTGGAATTTTGCTAATTGTGTTTTTAGTATAACATTTGGGGGTTTCAAAAAGTACAATTAGATTACTTTAATCGTGATCTTAACGTTCGCAAACGGTGCTAGATCAAACATCTCTGCGTTTGATTCAATGAATGCACGTCAGCTGTAGAGTAATCTAAAGGATCTTCAATCACGATCTAATCGATCAGATTGCAGTTTACGGGAAACGCCTACTATAAATTACATAGTGTATATTTTCTAAATCTTACGTTTAATTTTCGTTTTCGACTCCAGTTTAGTACTTACCTATTATGCAGTGTTAAGATAAGCAGGAATCTTTCAAGATTCTCCATACTTTTATCCCTTCAGTAAGGAAAAATGTGTATAATTTACTTGATTGATTATGTTTCAGCGGACGTCTTGGTTGATTATAATGTGCAAAGTGTTAAGTAAGAGTCAAATTTTGGTTAAAGAAGCTACAAGGAATGTTACTTGGGGTGAATTTAATGCTAGAATTTTATAACAATTAAGAAAATGATAGCTTTGGACTGATTTTAAAGTATTTATGTGTAAGTGTACATCCTTTTGTAATTTTAAAATTGGGGTAACATCAATTCCCTTTAGAGTTTTTACATATTCGAAATGAAACTACGTTTCAATGTATGTCTACATAATTTAAGAAACTGTATTTATATTTTTACTTTATTAACTTCGTTTAAAAAAATAAATGCTGTGTTCGCTTATACTTTTTCTTTTAATGTTACCTTATATCGTATGGATTTATCTTAAATGTCTTCTTTCTTCTTCGACAACTTAACTTCCACTCTTTATTTGATAATATTCATATAGATTTGTATATTTGATACAAATGATAATCCAAAATGTGTTCCAAGCGACATGCCAGCTGCGGTAAATAAGACTATTTCCAGCAAAATAATTGTGACTTTCAAGCCTTATATACATAATCATAACTGCGAAGGATAATGTAAGAAATTTTTTAATAGAGAAAATACTTTTTGGCAATAACAGCTCTATATGAAAATAAAAAATTAAATTAATATCACAATTTTCATTGTGTAATATCCTTTCCCCATGCGAGTTGCGGAATACCGGGTATGGTACTATATTTTAAATTATAAGCAAATAACACAGTAAGCATTACAAGATTATATAGTAAGTTTGAGCATCATGTATTGCACACAGTAAAATATTACATTACAGAAAGTAAAACAAAAATTCTAAAAGTTATTATGAAAAATTATCAGTGCTATTGAACACTGATATTAACAATTACTAGCATGAATGCTAAAATTAACAATACACGTACTTATACAGGGTGTAACAGCGGTAACGCCGTGGTCTCTGGTGGTCAAATGGTAACAATTTTTGAAATATTGTATATTAGGATATATGTAGGTGGATTAGATCTACAATTTAAAAATAATGTGCAATATACAGGGTGTTTCAAAATTTAGCAGCGCATCAAAGTTATGTTTTTCTTAATGGAACGCCCTGTATTTTATGGCATTTTTGAAATGTACACCAAAACTAGAAACATTATATTTTAAAACTAGTGGAGATGGGTATAGGACTCCTAATACTGTTTAAAGAAAAAAAATTCCTATCTATCAACGTAAAAATATACTGGGTGTTCCATTTAAAATAACAAAGTTACGCACGATTAAAATTCACAAAGTTTGACTTAGGTACTTGAACATCCTGTAGACTACTGGACAACATTGAATGTCGCAATCAATCAGCCTAAGGATCTGCCATGTACGGTTTTCATTTCACTTCTCTAAATTAATTCGTTTCCGAGATACTAGACTTTTTTTGCAACATTGCATTTTTAAACAAATTGAAATATCTCATAAACTATACAAATTAAGTATAGGGAACCTTAAATAAAATTGTTCTAGTTTTTAGTGTACATTTCAAAAATGCCATAAAATGCAGGGAGTTCCATTAATAGAAACATAACTTTGATGCGCTGCTAAATTTTGGAATACCCTGTATATTGCACATTATTTTTAAATTGTAGATCTAATCCGCCTACATATATCCCAATATAAATCTTTCAAAAATTCTTGCCGTTTGACTACCAGAGACCACGGCGTTACCGCTGTTACACCCTGTATATGTTACCGCTAATATCCAAATTCTGGTAATATGCATAATAACTGTGACATTCAGGAATTATAGAAAATAACAAAAACGATTAGGTAGCATACAATATATATATTACACTATTGAATGCATAATACCTAATCATTTCAGTTGCTTTGCATAATTCCGGAATGTCATAGTTATTATGCATATTACCGGAATTTCGATATTAGCGGTAACATATACACTTCCTCTACCATACGAGTTAATAAATACTATTAATAGAAATTTATTATACAAATATTCTCAGGGGTTATATAAAATATGATTGTCCCTATAGGAGCTATAAAATACAAATATTAAAGCATAATATATTAAAGAGTATAATCTATTTTCCTCAGTGCATCGTATAAATTTGTTTGATGCGGAATTAATGTCGATAAAGTTGCACCAGAATTTGATCGTCTTTAAGAAAGTCAATCTGCTTAACTCATATTTAGATGGCCTTAAATTACATTTCGAAAGTAATGGAGCGATTTGCCGCGTCTAAGCTGAAATAAGCAAACAAACTACACAATTTAATAGTGTTCTGAAGAAGACGGAGCAACGACAACTAGAAATGCACAACAACTATCGTTAATACATCCCATCCCTTCTATTGTCGTCCAGATAAGATCTATTGTGCGATGCATTACAATATATGATGTATTGCGCTAGGGTACTGAATTCCAGACCGTCGACTCCAGTTTATCATGTCAATTCTGATCGATAACACTCGCGCTTAATACACTAACCTCTCAACGTTCATCTCCTAGGAGACTTAAACGGCGAACAGCAGTATCATGTTAACGCAAGATAAAACTTACTTCCCCAACGGTTTCGCTTACAATGTTTAACTTCAATATCTAAATTGTCTAGTGCCGTGTCTCTCAAAAGTGACGCCTTCTTGACGTCTCGCCCTACGTACTACGTAACATCAGGCGGTATGTAGTTAAGGTAGCGAGTATATACATTTGCATTACAAGGACGTAAACTTAAACTAGATTGTCGAGATAACATCGCGCTGAACCAGCTGAAGTCTAGGCACTACGACTGGTATGCGAGTAGTACAGGAGCTGTTCTTTTATGCAGTAGTTTGTTAGAATAAAAATTCAGGTGAACTAGATGCGCGTGCAATTTACATAATCAATATTGTAGGTCTCCTTTTCCACGTTGCGCTGTTGCGAAGGGGAACGGATGAAAGAAATTTACCAAGTTTTTTTCGGTGCCTGTTGAATCGAACGACTTTTATTCAGTTCGCAGAGGAAACCGGTAGAGCGGATGGTTTGAAGTTTGAACGTCTGGGAATTTTTTTAAACTAGGAACAAAGTTCCGATAATGCCAGCGAAACATGTTGATCGTTTATAAATCAATTCAACTGACACGAGCAACACTATCAAATATAACAGACGATTAAATAATGGGAGTAAGCGCACGGTTCAATACTATATACTGCAACCAATAAATACTTACTGGAAGGTATCGGGGCCATCTGTTGAGGAAATAGTAGTAGAGGTTAACAAAATGGAACAGTTTGTAAATACTTGACGGAAATTCATAAATGTGTTAACTAGCTTAATTTGGTTAAAAGAAAGAAAATGCGCAATTTAAATATAGCAACGGGAAATGAAGATAACTACGTGACTTTTAAAAGAATAAGAGGTGAAGCAACTAAAGTAATGAAAAAGAAAAAGGAGAAATGGATAAAAGAGATGATGGAAGAAATGGAAAAGCATTCAAAAGTAATAATGGTATATATAAATATGTAAGGAGACAGAAAAAGAGAAGAAATGTAATGGGATTTATCAGCAAAGAAACGTGGGAGGATTATATAAAAACATCGATGCAAGTAGAAGAACAGATGGGTGAGGAATTACAAGATGAGAATTTACAGATAAGAATAGTCAAACAAGAGGTAGTTGAACCATCCATAGAGGAATATGAAGAGGTAGTAGAACACTTAAACAAAGAGAAAGCTGCAGGAATAGACGAAATCAACAACGAGATGATGAATGAATGATGGAAAGGAATTGAGAGATAGATTATACAAATTAATGAGACAAATATGGAGAGAAGAAATAATACCAGAAGAATGGAAAGTGGGGGTACCAATTCGAAAAAAGGGCAATCTGGCGAAGTGTGAAAACTATAGAAGGATAACATTACTTAATACAACATACAAAATATTTACCTCTTTATTATTAAAAGGGCGGTCAACGGTAGATGCGATACATGTAGTAAACCAAATTATAGAAAAGAGTTATGAGGAGAATACAGAAATTCAGATTTTGTTTGTAGACTTCACACAAGCTTTCGATAGTTTGAATAGACGAGCAATGATTAAAGATATCAAAAGCCTAGGAATACCAGAAAAACTAGTGCGATTGATTGAAATGACTATGGACAGCACAAAGGCAATCAATAGTACAATCACGGAGGAAAACTCAGAACTTTTGAAAGAGGAATCATAAGACGGATATACGGACCACAGAAGATTAATGGAGAACAGAGTAGGCGGTTTTATAACCAGGGAATAGACAAAAAAATTAGATGGTGAGGATATAGATAAACTGATAAAGTCACAAAGGATAAAATGGTATGGACATGTGAATAGGAAGGGAGAAGAAATGGCAGTTCGAAAGTTGTTGAATTGGGGACCGATGGTAAACAGACCAAGAGGAAGACCAAAAATAAGATGGGAACAATAGTTAATCAACGACATAAAAAGCCTAGGGATCAAAGACTGGAGGAGAAAGATGAAGAATATAGAAGAATGGAGAAACATATCGCAGGAAGCAAGAAGGAGCAAGAAGTTGTAGAGAGAAGAGGGAAAAGAACTCCATTGGAGTGGTTTCAATTCCGATAAGGAATGTATAGCCTATATAACTAGCTTAATATCAATTACCTAATGTAAGATAATGCGAACTCCTGCGGCATTTGATCTCGTATTTGTATGATGAGCGCAGTAGGTTCGTTTAAGAAGAAAATGAATTAATCGTAAAGGTTAACAAAATAAAACAGTTGGTAAACGGGTTAAGTAAGTTTGAGATGGGTTTGTATATATGTTAGCTAACTTAGTATCAATTATCTAATGTAAGGCAGTGCGAACGGCTGTGTCATTTGATCACATATTTATATAATGGGTGCAGTAATCTTGTGACAGAAATGAACAACAGAGATTATCAAGAGAGCCAGACTAGAACTATTATTGTGTTAATATTATTAATGATATAGTGCGTTTCCTATTAAAAACTCTAAAACCCATTGAGGCGTTTATTTCTCCAAAAGCTGAACCTCGCTAGTATAAGCTCATTACATGACGATCCTGTCAGTAAGAAGTACCGTAATTCTGCTAGTCCTGACGTTGATGTCAGTTATTTGAAGGTCGACAACTAACGATTACTGCTTACATCTTGTATGGAAGTTATAGTTTGAGAAGGTAGTAAGGAAACGAAATTAGGAAAAAATGGCGAAAAATCAGAGGAAAAAAATAGAAGTGGCTCTTAATCAGTAAAACAAGGGTGGAAGCAGTCTTATAGAATTGCGAGTTGTTGTAAAAGGCGATGCTAAAGAAAAAAAATACAATTAAATAAAGTAGTTTTTTTTTTGTTTTTCTCCTATTTTTTTCGCCCATTAATTAAAATAAATAAATAAATACTAGCTATTTTAGGAGCCAAGTCCCTGCCTTCTTACCTGCTCTCGTGGTGTGCTTTTACACTATACATAGCAGATAATCCCTTTCTTGTTAACTCATCGGCTTTCTCGTTTCCTGCGATTGCTGAATGTCTGCGCATTCACACTAATGTGACAAAGTAGGAAAATAGTAGATGTTAAAGAAGCTATCATTAGAATAGTTTCTTTAACTTCTACTCTAGCAAAAGTAAAGAATATTTATAAACCAAAGTAGATTATGGTGTTGCGCAGGCTTTCATGGCCGGAATCTACTGTAAAAAACTTTTCCGGACCGTTGAGTCGTGGTCTTGTGGAATTACTTCCGTACGTTTCGTTCACAACTGCGGTGAATATCTTCAGCGGCGAGGTAGAAGTTTCCTTCGTGATGGCTCGTCGTTATAGCCGGTGTCTGTATAACAGGCGTGACGGACGTTTCGGACGTGACGGACGCTTCAGGCATGATGGACGTTTGCGATTGATCTTGGTCCGAGTGCGTTCTGTTTGTGGTACGAGCACGCAACACCGGGTACCAAATCTTTTACCACCATAAGGTAGATTGTGTTAAGGTTTTTAAATTAAAGACATCAGGTTTGTTGGTTTCAATAACGAATAATGTTATTCAGCTACAAGTGAGCTTAGAAATGAATTTTATTTCCCAATAAAAAGTTATGATACAATTATCGCAGAAGATTGGTTTTGTATATTTGTTGTGTCACCCCCACACTTGAATTACGGCCATTAAGCAAAAATGAGCTCATGTTATAAAGAGATTTGATTCTTGTCTGTAACGAGCATAAAGTTAACGATTTTTATATAATAAAATTAAAAAAAGATAGTGAATTTATTAAAAAAAAACAAAAAACTTTCAAGGAAGGTAAAATAAATATTTTCTAATGAGACACATGACTATTAGGACTTCGTTGCAATTAGAGTTAAGCGGATAACTATCCTTTGAAGGAAACGAATCAGCAAATATTTTAATTAAATTAAGTAACAGGTCAGGAGAAATACATAAAAATAGAATGAAATTATATCATGAATAATAAGAAAAAATCAAATCTTATTATTAATTTTATTTTTTTAAGTCACCATTGGAAGTGTAATGTATTGACACACTAAGGAATTAATATTTTAGGTCAACATAATAGACCAGCAGTTTGTGAATAGATTATGTAGATTTGGTTGCAAATATGTTAGCTAGCTTAAGGCCATTTGTCCAATATTGAGCAATGCGAACTGACGTATCAGGTGGTGATGTATTTATGTAATAAACGCAATATGCTTGCGAGAGAGAACAGCAGCGAGCCACAAGAGAGTTAGACTGCGTGTTAACATTGCCTCTTAAATAAAAAGGTCCAAAACTCAGGTAAAAGTGCTGATTAACGCTTTTCTCAAAACATATCAAGTAGAAGCTCAAGTTCAAAAGGATATAATACTTTCAATCACAGGTAAATATGTGCTTTCACACGAGAATTAAATACTCAATTGGTTTGATAATAAATAACAATATATTTCAAGAAACGGTTTAAGCCAATATGTCAAATGAACAAGATTAAAAGATAACTTAAACATTAATAAAAATAATATTGGAAATAAATCGTTGATTGGGACTACTAATAGGCTTTATAGCCTATTTCCCTACTTTTACTACACAGATTCTCTAAATTATACTTGTTTGTCGTAAAAATTATTTCATTCTTGCAGGGTATGTTTCCCTTTTTCAGTAAGGAAAATTTTAATTAAGCACCAGTTAAATATTAACACATGTAAGATGTATATTGATGAATTATTTTCAGATTAACTGTTAAAAAAAATTACTTAATTTTGATCATATCAGCTCCGAGTATCCAAGCGCCATAAACAAATCTCTTTAGATATGAAATTCAATATTTGTTTTTATAAATCCGATAGATGGATGCTCTACAGGTCTCAATGTTTCCCGTGGGGCTATGGGAATTGACTATAAATTCGGTATTACGCTTTTATTTCTTTATGACCATATAACATCTCTGAATATTTTGCTTTTTCTGAATTAGAAGTCAGAAACATAAGTTGAGCTTAAAATAATCTTGAAGATAAGAGTCAAGGTTAAAACCAAGTACCTCATAAAGCAGCTGACTTAAATCCAAATAAATTCTATTGATTTTTTTCTTGAAAAGTCAATGCTAAAAAGTTATCAGCGCGATTCGTTACTGTTAGAAGAAGATGTAGATCAAAGAACGTATGTGAATTTTATGTGATCTATTTGATCATCTTTCAAGAAGATTAACACAAAAAAAAAATCTCATGGAAAACTGGAACTTTCGAAGACGTATACAAGGAATAAGGTACAATATGTACTATTATCCGTTTTAATCATTTACAATTATTTCATTGTTTGCGTAAATCACATCTACAGATATACTTACTGTTTATACAACTCCCATTTTTAACTTTGCTATTACTAGATACGCCCAAAGCGTCGCTGAATAGATTTCCTTTCATTAAAACTTCAACATTGCTCCAGGTAGGGAGCACTAAGCTACTGAAAACTTGGTCTCCAGCGAGCTAAGTTCATCTGCAGCTTTTAGCTCCTCTCTGGCGTTGCGTATTTTTTTTTTGCTTCTTTTTTTTTTGGTACTGCGCGAACTTTTTATCAGTGCAAGATGTGTGCGGCGTTTGGGGACTTATGCGAACTTTCCAGCTTATATTTTTTCAACTGGTATCCGCTGCGGATAAGCTCCTCTTGTGGAAATTATAACAATATGGTTAATGGGTAAAGTTGGTTATAGTAATTTTCTTATTGTGAAACATAGTTTAAAATATTTGATTAACTAACTGAAATTTATGGAAGATTTAAATGTTTCAGTAAAAGAACGAAGCTTAGGTTATCACTTTAGGACAAAGTATTCAAATTGTTTGAAATACAATTGCTTTGTAAGTAGAAAGTATTAAAGCTACAGAATGAAGCATGTTTAAAAATTGCTTAAGGAGACGATGATGTATAAAATATGATTTAAATAGGGAAGCTTCTTGAATTTTAACCCACGCATGTGCAATATATATTAATCTCAAAAAAGAAATTGCAGCTCAACTTTATGCAATAAAAGGTTTGAATTTGCAACTAAATAGTAATGGGGAAGTAAAATCGTGCTCATCTCAAGTAAATTAATAGATTTTATAAATATTATGAACAAGAAGACGTAAATTCACCAATCATCATAAATTTATCTCAAAAAGGCATATAAAATAACTTCAAAATCAGTGACTTTTCTGAAGAGCATTTTGTATAAAAGATGAAAGTACAAAAAATAAACTCGTGCTGTTTATTATTTATACAAATATTCTTGAATTACAGGTACAGTGCAACTGCATCTACGGACATCCCCTTGCAGGTATGCCTTGTTGCAAACTAGTTTAAAATCAGCCGAATTAACAGCTTTAGCGGTTGACAGACTATCAGATAATCTAGCGACGAAAGCACTACAGATTAAGAAAGCAGCTCTAATAAAATAGTTAAACCCAGAAACCTGCCAAATCACTTCAAAGTAATAATAATCTTTACAGTTTTTTTTTTTAAGCAAAGTACTCCTTTAAAACTCATTTATTATGCATGTCGGCAAGAAAGCTTTAGTGAAAGAGCAGCCTCAGACGCTAAGCACGT
>RXPK01005083.1:0-105410 GCA_004143645.1 Protaetia brevitarsis | reverse complement strand
TTTGAAGATAATGTTTAATTGTGTGTGTCGGGGTAGCGTTGCATTAGCGCGCAATGAAAATATATTTGGCTTCAAGACATTGTCTGCTGGTAATATCAACAATGTTTCGTTGTATGTATCTATTTGTGCTTTTGTCACATCTCCTTTTTGATATTTATTGTTATAATCATGGCACTCCAAAAATAATGGCGCTGTTAGCATTAACACAAAGCTGGAATCTTAATTAGTGGCAATAAATGGATTTTTTGTAGTATTTTTTTTTAATTAATGAGCTTTTGTAGATATATATAATGCGATTTTATATTGTTGCAGTAGTTGCTTACAAATACACAAAACAATTCTAAATGGTTTTTTTTTGTATCAAATTAAACGGACCGCCCCTTAATAAAATTTAATGCTCAAGAAAATGTGCAAATTGAGCAGTACCTACATTTGAAATGGTTTATCTCAAAAGCTCATTTTAATAAATTGCCACGGAATTGTAACTACCTAGTTTAATCTAACTTGCAGATTGAATTGAACATAATTACGTTTTAACGTTTATGCTGCTAAAACTAGAATTATTTATATACAACAGCTTTATAATTTTGTGTAGGAGTTTCTTTACTATACGTTATTAAAGCGTTTAATACACTTAAAGGAATACATATTACCCATTACAGATGTAGTAAATAGCATTAACACAGATAGAGCAGTACTTTATCTAGTATCCATTATTTATCCAGGCATTACACTTCACCGAAAGAGTTATATTGTTAAAAACGGTCAGGCACATGCCGACTTTTAAATCGATTTTAAAGTGTAAAGCATGTTCCTGACCGTTCTCAACGATTCCCAATGCTTATTTGATCGAAGGAATAATTATGATGGCCCCAATTGTTAAAGTTTTCTATCATTACTTTTATTTTATTAATATATAAAGTTACAAAAAGATTGGTGTATAATGTTTAAATGAGAATAATAAGAGTTTCAGTATCCAATCTTGTTTTCTTTAATTTTATTTCCGATATATCGATCACAGATCATCTTCGGGTGAAAATTGTCAATTATTTGTTAAATATAAAAACGATGTGCCAAAAACCATAAAGACATTTGTTAAATGAGAGTGTTTTAAATAAAACTAAATGATACAACAACAAAAACACGTCCAAATATTATTACATACAGAACTCTTATTACTCTAATTTAAACATTTTATTTGTTAGTATTATCTACTAGTCGATTAATGTGGATACTTCCTAGTCAGCAACTAAATACCACCAAAAAAGAATATTTCCTGCCCGGTTTTACTAAAAGAGTTACTGCATTATTACATATTTAAAGTAAATAAAAGTCGCATTCTACCAGACAAACTTTCATGCGAAAACAGCAATTTCGTATGGCATACACTGTTGAAAATTTTAACACTTTTTTGACTAATTAATAGCAGGAGAGGTCCACACTCTTTTCGTGTTAATTTTGTCGAGAATTATAGAAGTTTAAATTTGACGAGCAAAGATAGTCAAGTATTGTCTATTGCTAAGGGGTTATTTTGTCCATCTGACACGTGGAATTATAAAATACTTCTAATCACATTTTATTTGATCTAGACTAGACAAATTTATTAGCTGTTTAACTAAATGAATGCGATCTATTGGATGTTTTAACACAATTTTCTAAACACAACGTCTTTTCAATATGCAACTCCTATTTCTAGTGCTATAATATTCTCTCTTTAAGACGTGTTCTCAATTATGAATATGACAAAACCACTCCATTCACAAGTTTTGGTTTCAACTAAACGTACCAATTTAAAATGATTTTTTTGAGAACCATTATAAAATTAAGTGAATGTTTATGCATTGATTCAAGTTTAACTAATTGCGTAATAGATGTTCCCAATACATTTTAAGATGTTGAAATTTTTATGCCCTGGAATTAACGTTTAATAACACGGAGGTTACACTTTGCAAGTCAGTCACATTTGGTGGTTTGTTTGGATATGTTTAATACGGAGAATCAACACGAAACAAATACACGTGCAATGCAGGTGGTGCGTATAATGCACTACTGTATTAGAATAGGTGGGGTTTCTCATATTTCTATCCGAGGGAAAAAATTCTGATTGGTTGACGCTTCTGGATGTCTAGAAAAATAGTCAATCCTCATATCTGAACAAAGAATTCACACGCAAATCTAGTAATTCTGTTCTATTAAATAACGCGTAGTCAACTCGTCTGGCAAAGTTTGGAAAAATCAACACAAAAATATTTGACTAGTGGCAAAATTAGCCGCCAACCCGTAATATTCTAACAGTGTATATATGTTGTTCGAGCAGTCAACAAGGGCGTTTTTCTGTGATTGTGCAAAATATCAGTAAATTTTACAAAAGTGTAAACATTTTAAAATAAAACATGACCTATGTCCATCTGAAACAATCCAGCTTTTATATCTGATAGAATTAGTCCAAACTAGCAGACAAATAAACCCACACTGTCTCTTTATAGTATTTCTCATAGCTTTTTCTTGCAATTAGTACAAGTGCAGGAGTATATTGTTTGATTTTAGTATAGTGCGTTCTAAAGGACAAAATCACTATCTCAGACTGTAACGGTTATTTTGTTTTGGGCAGCACTATATATAGTATTTATATGTGCACACAATTATTATTTTAATTTCTTTATTAATTTAACATCAATAAAGGAGCTTAGGACACCCATAACACCCATACCATCATATATTATTCTAGGTATAATTGTATTCGTTTTTGCAGGTTGTGTTGTGATTATAAGCAAATTATCACGCCTAGTTGCAAAACTTTTGTTTCAAAAAGTATCTTAATTTGTAGTTTGATATTTTCGCTATTATTATTCCTGCTTATTAGATTTATATTTTACATATTTATTTTGTCATTACTGTTGCAATTATACGACAATATAGACTTTTTTTTATTAACGCAACTGAGTGTAATATTTTGGTTACGAAAAGTTTCAACCACAAAAAAAAAATCCAAAGACAATATATACGAAAAAGGCGAATACAAAACATCACAAACACCACTCAGCTTAAATTCTATTAAACAATTTGCCCAAAGGCTTAAAGTCGCATTAACGGTCCACATTTATAATGTCCGCATTTATTTGCATTAATGTAAGATAATCCCCGGCACACACAATTGCGCAGAGATTAACCCGAGGGCAGGTAAACGACATACCTACAAAATTCACAATGCAAACAGATTATGTTAAACGTTTCGTTCGCAACTGTCGGTCCATATTGTGCCCCGATCCGCCAAAAGCATAAAACATCCACATCTTATGGTT
Source organism: Protaetia brevitarsis (assembly GCA_004143645.1). NCBI lineage: Eukaryota > Metazoa > Arthropoda > Insecta > Coleoptera > Scarabaeidae > Protaetia > Protaetia brevitarsis. The sequence goes on along the minus strand of RXPK01005083.1, from coordinate 102,108 downwards.
ACTGAACATACATTGTTATCATTTATGGAGTGCTTAAGTGTTTAGCATGCGTGGAGCGGTCTCTCCCAAACGATCTGGTCGATTTCGGCTATGGCTACCGGAAGTGTAAACAGATCCTCGCAGCTCTTCCGGAGCAACTTCACGAGATAAGCTCTGAGTAGGGTTGCACTATTTATGATATATAAGCTGAAAAGACCCCGCAAAGATTGTTATCAACCTGACTAGATAACCCGTACGGGGAGTTTGTTGATAGAACTGAAGCAGTTTACAGTCGGTTAAAGCAACAGCATGGGACGTTGTATACACATATTAGTACGTATGAATGTTAATGTGTCGATAGCTGTGTAGAAGAAGGCACTTAAAATAAACTTTACATATCGGCAGCAGACATAAATATTTAGTTTACTTTAAGGGGGTCGGTATTTACCACAACTATTAGTACATACTATGAAATATTTCTACGGAAAACACGTGAGAGCTACTCACTGTTAGGCAATTGCTAACATAATTATTACTGAAATAGAAATATTTTTTAGTGTAAGCTAAAATAAACTAATTAAATAAAATCAATTATAAATTCATATATTTCTAAATATCCTCTCATCTAAACTGTATTTCGTACATTATATATGAATATAAACTTCAACTGATATTAACTATACGTTGGGATGCTTTAATTTATTATATATAAATATTGTAATATAATTTAAAAATCACATAAACATTTAAATTGAAAACATCAACTTGTTTCACAATTGTTAATACAAAAGATCAATATCAAGGAAACTACAAATGGTAGATAATTTACATTTCAGAAAAATCACGTTTCAAAAAGAAAGTCTATCAAGCAAAACTATAAATCATTTAATTTATTGAAACAAGTATTTTTTGTGCAAAATGTATTTATTTAATGCCGATATCATCCGAATTTTGCATTAGAAAGTAAAATTTAATTTAATAAACATCTGTCAAACTATCGACATCTATCGGGAAAAACAGGAAATTTTAACTCTCCAAAAGAAATCTGTAATGAATTATCAAATAAGATTCATTGAAGTTGATTTTCAATGGAAATCACATACAAAATATAAGAGAGACACCCAATATTTCTATGAGCAATAATTTTTACATTAAATATCAAAATAATTAATACTGAGAGAAGTGCCTTGAAGTTGGGAAAATTCAACGCCAACGGAGTAGCTACGAATGTTTGACGACCGACATATGCCGTAATATTCGTGTAACATTTTTTGAAAAGCCAACACCTGAAAAAAAAGAAAGGTTTAAAAAAATTAAAGGACAAGCGTGGGTAAGAAAGAAAAAGGGGTATGTTTTGAAATTGCTACCTGAAAAAATAAATTTGCACGCGAAATAAAAAGATTTGACATAAAAAAATATTACCAGAAATTAAAAAAAAATCATTATTCCAACGAAACTACCGTTATAATAATTAAACTGAAATTCTTAAAAACATGAATATAACTTACTGAGGGTATTGATGCGGAAATTCCAGTTCAAATCATTCTGGAAAAAAAATCATCCGGCGGGACATTTTTCAGTCCAGGAAAGCATAGGAGGTTTCACAATCATTTCAAAACGACTAGACGACAGGATATTCTGAAGATTCCAACGTCAAGGAGGACTTCTACGTCATAAAAAGGCCGGTACACTTTATTTTATAACACAAGTGTTGGATAAAAACTCAGGATCGATGCACACGAATTACACCACACATTAATAAGAGATATTTTTCTTGCTCAGGCGCCTATAACACCCTATCCGAACTGCACCACGAGCAATTATTATCTCTTAAGGTTAAGGTAAATTATTTTGGTTACCTGAAATTTCCGTGGGGTAATTCGTTCACCCGGGAATTCATATCTATAACGATAAAAGACAGCTAAAGAACAATATAATAATCAGAACCCTTTGAATCTACAAAAAAAAAAAAATACCAAAGTGGTTTATATCCTTTCTTAGTTTAGTTATTCGCTAATACATATAGAAATTTAATTTTTGTTATCTATATATTATTTATTTTATTTACAATATACGAGTTAAAATTTCCTGAGAATAATAGCTGTGTTTTCCTTGATAACGGGCCATTTCTTTACAACACTTTTCTGTCGACCATCATTTGATTTACGGGAATTTGTACAGTTTACATTGTCGGAGAGTCACAATTTGGAAGGCGCCAAATAAGTTCCAATTTAAATACACTCAAGTGATTCTAAATACATTCAAGGTGATTCTATCCAGTATCGTTTTTTCGAATCCTTTAACGACCCTGATGGATAAAAGTTAATATACGATTATGATTAATTAATTTTTTTATATATTTTTGTTTTAAATTTTATTTTATTTATTATTATTTTTTTTATTACAATATGTAATAATGATTAATAAACCAGCGAATTGCATATTCTAAATTTCTGGCAGTAAGTTTTCAATATAAATTTTCGTTTATTTCTTCGTACTAACAGTAATCATTAATTAGTTCAATCTATCATAAATTTTAATTGAGAAATAATTTTCTTTCAGTCAAGCATTTATACAGTAAAGCAAATCGAACGTAATTATTGCGTCTTCCAGTTTTTCAGAGTTGACTGAACGCCTTGCATTGCTATCTTTCCAACACATGTCCTTTCTTTTTCAGAATTAATTTTCCAGATCCCTTCCATGACAGCCATGTGTGTTCTTTTGGAATATTCCTCAGAAAGCTTTTCCTCCCAGTACTTGTCTAGAACTACAGATATCTTTACAACGGTTTTTTTTTGTTATTGTGGGAGCCATCTGACATAGAGTCTCCGTCAACGTCTTGGCTTTTTATTTGTATTTAGTCTCTCATTTCTTTTACCCATTAAGTTATACCGGCCATTCCAGGATTACAGTATCCTGCACTAATCTGTACAGGTCTCTGGCTAGTTGATCGAAGTAATCATCTGGGTTCACTTTGGCTTATCAAAAATTGCCTACCTTCTTGCGTCCAGAGCATGGCATATATGATAGGCGTTCTTTGTCATCCCATTACACAATCTGTAGTTGGTATCTCCTTTGTTGATCCTATTTTTCTGTAGGTCTCCTTTCAGTGTACAGTGTCCTATTAGAAGACCTTCTTTTTTGGTTTCTTACCATGAGTTTGCCGAGTTGTATTATTCCAGTGCTCTTTTTGTTTGTATTTGACTCACCTTCTTACCTGCTTTCGTGCCTGTGTTTTGAGATACTCCTAGAACAGGTTCTGGCCCTATATATGAAGCAGATGATCCTTTCTTTTTTGCTCATTCATTTTTTTCCTTCTCGGTAACTCATTAGCTTTTACGTTTCCTTCAATTGCTGAATGTCCGGCACCTACAGCAAAGTGACTTTATTGCAATCTGTAAGGCTATTCAATTCCCGAATACAGTGTATCCAGTATCGCCTGGCTGTCTGTAACAATCCGTTTAGTTTTATAAGCCCTCTGATGATTTCAGTTGCACAATGCAACATTGCGTATGCTTCTGCTTGAAAAGCCGTGACATAAGGTGATCATTATATACTTCGCCCGCTGTAGATTCCAATTCCAGTCCCATTTTCGGTTTTTGATCCGTCTGTAAACCTCTGTAGTTTATGAGGATATTTGACTTTTATCTTTATGAGCTCGCCATTGTCAGGTTACTGTATCTGTGAGAGTTGGTTCAAATCATAGTCTTTTTCAGACTGGAGTTGTGGCATATTGCTTGTAATTCGTATCTACTTTGCTCATCTTTTTACTACGGTTTATTTTTTGCTTTCTTAGTCTTACAGCTTCCATTTTTATACTCCAGCTTTGACTTAACAATTTTCAAGGGGCTCATCGCTGGAGCCACACATTTTAGCTGAGTTTCCTTTTCCGGGCTTGCGTATCTGCCACTGCCTGGGGTGCCTCCTGCCGTATTTCTGTCACAAGAGCACATGTTTGATTTTTTTCTCTCTCTGTTGATGGATTTTCCTTAACTAGAGGTTGCTCAGATTTGAGAAGTTCAATAATAGGTTTATCCATACTGTTCTCACTCAAGTATGAGGGAATGGGTAGTCTGCGTAGATCCAGTTTTCCAGAAGTCGAGCTAATCGAGACTGATCTTCTATCCAGCCACGTATCCCATGCGCCTAGTCCACCGCCTTAGGATTTAGATTTTTATCCTCTCGGTCCGTGCAAATAAGCCGAGACCTCCTTACCGTTCCGGGGCATGGTATAGACCATTAACAACGACACGATAATTTACTCAGAAGATTTTTTATCGACCGCTAGACTGGTGTAGATCGCACTGTTTTGCGTGTACAATAACACCTCGAGTAAAATGCGGTAAATCACTTATGAACCAGTCCCTCGCCGCCTAAGCAATAATGAAATTATTTCTAGTATAACCACTAATAATGAAGAAAAAATTCGTGAAAACAAAGGATAATGTTCTTGACCGGAAACCTAGAACTAGCCATTAAGAAGCAGAAATAATATTAGCAGAATGGAAAGGAAGTACTATGGTACCACGTTATAATAAAAAAAATGGAATGGATATTCAAATAATGGACAATAATGAAATAAATGAATTAAGAATTCCTTTTTTCTGCACTAGAGCTTTCGAAATATTTTATTTCTTCATCAGTAGTTACAGCTGCAACGGACAAACGACGGGAAGGTAATAACCGATGATTGTAAAATAAAAGTAATTATCCAGCCATCTGGCTGACAAATTAATTTATTTTATAATTATAATTGGATTGTTACCTTTTCATTGTTGTTTGTCCATTGTACCTGTAACTGCTGGTGAATAATAAAATATTTCTTTATTTTTTTATTTTCATTCCGTATTGTTTGGATGTCCATTGCATTTTCTTAAATGTTAATATAGTGCATAGACTGGTTTGAAATACAAGAGGAGGTAAATGCAACACGGATATTAGTAAGATACGAAGCATCGTTAAGAGGAAATGTCCTGCTGTAAAGATACAGAAATAGAAGTCAAATTATTTTAACTAATGTAGGTTTATGGTATGTATGCGTTTATGTAACTTATCAATCTTATATTTTTTAATTTTTTCGTTCTAAAAAAATATCTATGTGATTTTTTACTCTTAAAGAATTTTATCTTCATCTTCGACTCAACCCGATCAATGAAATTACGTTATTATACATATTTATTAATCATTTTACCGTCTATTTATTTTTATCTGTCTTGACGGTGACACGTAATCAATGTTAAATCATATGCGCCACGTTTTCGTTAGTAGAAGTTAAATGTGGCCCTAATAAACCGAACTACAACTGTAATAGCAATAGCAATTAAGACAGAAAACTAGTTATTCGGAATTTAGGAAAAATTAAACCTAATGTCCAAAAACTGCAGTTTAATCAAAACGGGTGTACTTATTCATTGGTCTCAAGTATTCCCCGTAATTTATAACAAAACGGCAATTTTCTTCGAATCGGGTTCCTACTGGCGAGAAGCAAATAAAATCGGAACCTAGATATATCTACGTCACTGCAAATCTACGTTCTGGACGTAAGTAAGCAAGTATTATAGGATAGGCAAGAGAATTCAAAAATATGTCAACATGAACAACGACATATACTTTTCTGCAGTTTCAGTTTGGTTCGAGAAACAATTACAATTTGCTGGTAGTTCATTTTTTGTTGAAAAGTTTCAGTTTACTAATTCATCAAAAAAAATGGTTCACTAAACATTCTACCTCTGTCATGGCAACAGATTTTTGGTTTTAATAAGCGTAATTGTAGCAAAGCGATTTTAATTCAACCCATCTTCTCTAAGTGAAAGAATAAATATTTACCATAATATATTTATTACATGTTAATCCTTTGTATACAAACATATTTATTTTTGTGTATAAATCGCGTGCTTATCTCATTTAACTTACTTCTTATCCATTCCAAGATGTGTACTTTAAATGTTTTTAACTCGGAGCCTAGAAAATTGTCACCTGATCGGTAAAAATCAAGATCCAAATGCAATTACTGTCAACCAATTATTAATACTACTCCCCTGTATGGACGCAACTGATGTATTTTCAACAGTAAATGGTTCAGTAATATATCAGCTTAGAGCTGAACTAACCGAAAAAGTAAAGATTAAACCTTTCAAATATCCTTCGCCCATTAATGTACCTGCCATTAAATTAATCTAACGAAAGCCTTTTAGTACTTCGACATCAAGTAAAAAGGGCAAAGGAGATAAAACCGTGTAAAAGCCATCCATAAGCGATCCTTATAAATTTAAAGCAATAAACCGTGCGAGATCGGACCCAGCAAGATAGATCGTATGCGATCAAACTTCTGTCCATTATCGCCGTGTAAAATCAGCACCCATTATTTAGGTATGGTCAAGACATAAACCAGAGAGTTTAGAGAAGCGAACAAGTTCACAGCACTGCCACCGATAATAGGCTGATCGTTTACCTCTCTACTCGATACGGATCAATAATACTGTTATAAATTGAAAGAAGACTTTAAATGGAATAGAATGACGGCAACATTGTGTTGATATTTATGGTCGCAGCAGGCGAGGATGTTGTGGCGGTTTATATGTTTTCAGTCTCGTTATTCTTCATTACGTCAGCGCCTACGTATTTTTACGAATAAACGATTTGAAATTCCGACGACATATTATAATAGCATAACTACGGGAAACCGCGGGAAACCAACTAACTTAAATTGTTTAGTTATTATTGCTAACAACAAAGTGCTAGACCTACAAGGAATTGAATGTTTCATCTCAGAACGATCAATTGTTATCTAAATTGGAAATATATCTACGTACGAAATACAACCATGAACTACAGATAGTTGGGAAAATGTTGCAAGACATGAATATGTCCAGAAAATATTTATCCTTTCACTAAGAGAAGATAGGTTGAATTAAAATCGCTTTGCTACAATTACATTTATTAAAACCAAAAAATCTGTTGCCACGACAGATATAGAATATTTAGTGAACCCATTTTTTTTCTTGTTGAATTAGTAAACTGAAACTTTTCAACAAAAAATGAACTACCAGCAAATTGTGATTGTTTCTCGAACAAAACTGAAACTGCAGAAAGGTATATATGTCGTTGTTCATGTTGACATATTTTTGAATTCTCTTGCCTATCCTATAATACTTGCTTACTTACATCCAGAACGTAGAGTTGCAGTGACGTAGATATATCTAGCTTCCGATCTTATTTGCTTCTCGTCAGTAAGGACCCGATTCGCAAAAATTGCCTTTTTGTTATAAATTAAGGCGAATACTTGGGATCAATGAATAAGTATACCCGTTTTGATTAAACAGCTTTTTGGATATTAGGTTTAATTTGTCTTAAATTCCGAATAATTAGTTTTCTGTCGTAATTGCTATTGTTCCGTGGTAAATATTTTCTAATACATTTCCTTAACGTAATGTAATGAACGACAAAAGCCAATTATCCTTTCGTAGCTTCAACTGGAATGCATTTATGGCCTAACCCTATAGTTCCAATATGGTCGATAAATTCATTTTCTCGTCCAAACGCCATAAGCATAAAAAATCTTTGTAGTGTTGTTTGGGTATTAAAAACACAAAAAAAATATAGCGCTTATCCGACATCACTACTTTTACGATGCCATAAGGATAAAGTCGCAGTTTTAAATGATCACCGTTCTTGAAAGAGGTTTACCTGTCGTGATATTTATCCTGAATATGCATTACTGTGTTGTTGCAGTGAAATAGAAAAAGCGCCATCTTTACGACAATTTCTGTAATACATATATTTAACGTATTATAAATAGAAAACTTTTGTAATAATGTTTATATCAGAGGTTTGGAAAAAAAGCAATTTCAGCATGATAATTACATTAGATTAACTGCAATTTTGGTGAATATTACACTTACTTGTTTAATAATGATCACTAAGCAATATTTCTTGCTCAAATAAACTACACACGGGTGTGTTAAATAAATAAAATAGAAGTAACAAAATAGTATGATTGCCTTCACTCCGTTTTTCTTGTGAAAATAACTATATATAATTTTGGTTAAGTCAACAATATTTTGTTAAGAAAACCTGTTTCATTAATTTAATATCTGTCTTTCCCTCAGTGCAGTCGCGAGAACCAACATAGAATCAGAAATTTTGAAGAAATGTTTGACATGCCATGTATACCTACTATAAAACATACTACACTATAATACTACTACATAAAAGTAAAAACCATTTATTACAATAAATCAGAATTTAATAAGCTGTTTCAAATTATTTTGATTTAATTCTTTTAAAATGAAAAAAAAATGTTAATAACTGTAGTTACATTTTTAAAGTAAACACAATAAATATTCTATTATTCCGTAATATGTAAATCAGTGCTTGGTTATTTATTTATTTCGCACTTCTAACTATTTAAAGATTTATCAAAACCTCCCAAAATAGATGTGTAATTTCAGTTACTATATACTTATTATATCAGTGCACATTTTCTGCACTAAGTTTCATATCATAAGCTTTGCCTCAAATGGCAATTTTTAACGTCCTAAAATTTTTACTCATTCTACTCTCTCGGGTTAAATATTGTAACATAACAAAACTATTAAAAGAGTGACAGCTATATAGCTTTCTACGTGTGAAACAAGATATTTTAAAATTAAATAAATATGGGCAATAAAAGAAATTTGATTTATCATCGTAATTAGCTAAATAGCTTAATAAAAGTTCGCTCTTGAGTACTTATTGAAGGCGAAAAGCAACTATTTTGAACTGGGTGCCTTTATATTTTCTATGGCACAAGCTTAGGCCTAAACGTAGCTAAATGAATTGTACTATGTAAAAAATAAAAATGTCTAGATCAAAATGGCCTTTTTTTTGTCTTCAATAATCCTAACGGTGGCAGTCCATGGTTTAGTTATATGTGAAACGGAATGTTTAAACGTTGTATAGATAATGAACCTTAAAAATTTAGTGGCTTTTTAGTGGCCAAATTTTACAATGCAAAACACACTCAACATATATCCAGAGCCGTTGATTAACAATCGAAATATGTAAGCTTGTTCGGAAGGTATTTTGCTTTTTTTTTGTACTGAAATACACTTTATTTATGAAAACTAAATTATTACAAATCTTCCTAACCCCGTGCTCCACCTGAAAAGGTACTACACGAGGCTACCTATTCTAAGTACTATAATGGGTTCCAAAAAATTAAATGATCCTACTCTAACTAAATAACTTCCCTATGATTTTTAATAACAAAAATATAATACAATACCCTCGCGACCATATGAATACTACTTTTGAGAAATGATAAAATATATGAAATGTGATTACTTCACATAATCGTGAGTCTACTGTAAATCAGTTCACTATCAGTTATTATTAAATGCGCCCATGGAAGACTTTCGTTATCTCCCAGCATTCGCCAAGGACCTGGATTATATATAATATACTTATATAAAATCAATGGCACGGAGTAAGGGAAAACATGGCAAAAACTTAGTCTGGGAGGATCTGGGAAGAAGTCCCAGACCTTATTACTGATAGCCACAAAATTATATTATCCTTCTGAGTGCCGAAGAAGCAGCTCCACGTCTCCTCAAATTCCGACAGCCTTGCCGTTTCGCGTATCTGCTCTCTTTTCACGCATTCAGAAGTTGAACAGAAAGATGATGACCTAAAAACAAACAAACAACAGCAGTACCTATTCTAATACCAATAGTAACTTAATCCTAATTATTCTAACAAGAGTAATTAAATAAATATTTATATTTTAAGTATTTATAATTTAACACCAATTCCGACCACTAAAGAGCATAAAATATTCATTTATAAGCGTGCTGAAATGCAGGAACTAAATGTCTCTTTATTCTTACAGATAAAATTATTCCACACAAAATTTACCCAAAAATGAAAATATTGCACATATTTTTGACAGGTATATTCTATATGATTGTATAGTTTCTGGTTTACTTATGTAGGTAATTATTAGTACTGTCCATTTTAATTGGATAACAGGTTAACCGATTATAGATAAGAAACAGTTGTACATTATAGGAATAATAATAATAATATTGGCTTAAACGGCCATGGCGGTTGTCCGATCCTGGCGGTCAATCGCACACACTTGTTAACCAATTAGGTGCATACAATTAACCAGCAGTTACACAAGTAGGAAGTTTGTTTTATTTATTCGGTTTGCAGCACTAGTAATTATATGGAAGATATTTTATTTTTATTTGAAATTATTGGCAATATCACAATTCTTCGGTAATTTTTTTATGTGGAACAATTTTACTTACAAGGATAACATTATTGCAACCATTGAACAAAATTAATTTTTGAACCAAACAGATGCATTAATTGAACATACAATTTGAATTTATTAAAGCAACACTTTTCTATTAATTTACTAAAAGCGGGACGTTTAAGAGAACAAAATTGTTTGTTAAGGCAATAGGTTTAAATTAACGACTTATAGTCTTACCTTGTGATAATAGCATTTTTTGATCAGCTTTAACAAAATATTTTATGCTCGTATATATTACATAATATAATGTAGAATTATAAAAAAGCAAATGTTTAACCAAAGATTTAATATTCTTAAATTAACCCTATTTGCTTGTATTAAAAAAAATGTTTTGTGAATTCAAAAAATGCAACCCAACAAATGTATTTACTTAAATCAAGTTATTGCATTTGGTTCTATTAACAAGTGCAATATTTTTACATTAATAATGATTTGTTGACAAAACTACTTTAATTAACTTAGAAAAACTTATTCTCTGAGGAAGCAATAAACTAATTGCGAAAGCTTAGAATTGAAAAATTGAGTATTGATTCAAATTTCGGCTACCATACCCAATAATTAACGCGTTGAACCTAACGTTGTACAGCCAGTGCTTCTTTTCACACTTCTACTATTACTTTTTGAATTTATTTATTTTAAACCTCTTTAAGTAATGTTCTTAGCTATGATATTGTTCAATTCCTGAAATAATAGTCCCTTTTTGTGTTTATCGTCACATAATTCAAATATTTTTATACTAAAAGCTCAGTGACAGGCCGAATATTTCTATCAAAACACAATGAGTGCCTTCTAAAAGCCCACTCAAAATTTATCGGATTTGCATTGATTAAAGAAGACATCACGTCAAAAAAGGTACAAGTACGTGAATAGAATAAGCTATTTTGTTGTGTCATCCTTGAATGAAAGCTGCTGAACGTCTGTCCCCAACAAAGCCATGTTATAAAATTTTTAATGCTCCGTATACAAGTATATATGTACACAAACATGCACACGTCTATATGTGTTTATTTTAATAGAACTACTAAAATGTCTGTGCTATAAGATTTTTATAAATCAAACATTCTTTCACTTTTAGTAGGTGATATGTATTTGTATCATATACTATGTATAGCGCACTTACTAACAATAAACAAAGTAGAGGAATATGCATATCTATATAGGTAATGCAGTTTTAAGGAACTCATACCTGATTTATTACCCCTTATATTCCACAATATAAAACTAACAGAGCCAAATGTGTTTCTGCAACTCCGTCTTGAAGAATACCTATAATCTTAAATTCAAAATCCCTTCGTGCGTTATGGTGTAAGTTAAAAGTTTTCAACGACTTCTTCGTTGTTGGAAACTTCCCAAAAAGCTTCCACTGCAGTCTCTCCCCGTCTTGGGTAATAATACTGTTGTGCTTGCGCCTACCTTATTTTACTGCCATTTTAAGTAAATAGGAATTTATGCTAAATTGAAATTTTCTATTATATACTTTTCAAAACTTCCATAAGGACTGGGAACAAGCTGGGATTACATCCAGTATGCTACAGTATTTATATGCAAATTGTTTGTCTTGCAGACTCTTTCATTTTGAAATCTGTATTTTAACTCTAAGAAAAAAGTTTTAATTGATGTCATGAATTGAAAACTACAGGAAAGCCGTTGATTCTTTTCTTGGGAAATAATTAATTTTATATGATTTTAAATATCATAGTCACAGTGGTTAAATTCACTGGATTCAATATACTTATTATTTTTTTTCGCAATTTAATAATTTGTGACTTTAGTTATCTATTTACTTAGTCATTGTTATATTGTAGGTTTTACATATTTTTAATATTACCTAATTGATCTTTTGGTTCTCAAACCTAAATTCAAAGTAATTTTAAATAAACTCTTTTATACGTTTATTTCATAAATTTTCCAAATAATGCAATGTTTAAAATTCTTATAAAAACGTAAAATTTAAATAAATTCATTCTAAGTTTATTGTAGTAAAAATAAAATAACGTGAAAAAATGATTGATATTTGATAACTTTGATGAAGAATATATCAGACGTACGATTACTATTATTCTTGTATTCATTTTTGACAATTTCTTATTCCCAAGAACAACCAATCCAAAAACAAGAAAAAAGAACAAACATTTTTGTAATTAGTTTGATTATGTTTTCTAGTTTTGGGACCAGCGAAATAATAAAACACATTATTTCATGCATTTTTTTGTTTTCTTAATAGAATTGACTTCATTTCTTGGAAAGTTGTTGTGATTTGCGAGCAAGTGCTACCATTTAATTATTTTAATCTATTCTTATAGGTTTATGTATAAACTATTAAGTAAACACTATGTAAAAAGGCAAGAAGTATACACACAAAATGTATGAGTAGAAATTATTGAGAAAAGTTTAGTAGCTCCTACTGAGTATATTAAAAATTATAAAACCTTGTTTAGATTTGCTAAAGGATGATAGATGCTAAAATGTGAACTGTTTTTTTTTTTGCATCTTACGTTTGTTGACTTTTGTTGGAAATTATTCGTATCTTTTTTGCCTTTGTCATTTTTACAACAGTAAAATTCAATATTTAATAATTTAGCCACCAGAACTTGGAAAATTTTCTTCGGTTTAAGGTTTTTTTTTTATTTGTATTTGCAATGTTACTACACATATAAAAGCACTAACGAGGTGTTGAAAAACACACAGTACAATGATAAGTCTCGTGTTCGCGCCATATATTCAAGATATGTATACCCGAAAGCAACGGGTAAAAAAACAACATATAATTTGTCTTAGCAGGCGTGATAACAAAAAAAGATGGAGATTAATCTGATACAACAGGAAACTGAAGCACGGAACATAAATCTTGAAAAAAAAAGTGTACTCCGGTCAAGATTTTGGATGAAATATAATCCATTTTCTTTCACACAAAAAATTAATTATACTTCCATAAAAGCCCGGTCGAACAAATAAAGGAACATAATTTATTGCGTTATTCGACGTCTCCCTTTTGGCCGGTGGGTGCGGAAAGTGATGACAGATAATTCGAATTCATTAAAAAACCTTTGTTATTTATCACGAGCCATATGCGTCACGTTCTCAAAATTAGATGCCTAGGCACGTACTGCTTAAAACATATACCGGCACTAAAACTACTTACTTCTGAGTTTGTAGAATTAAAATTAGTTATTAATGATAAGCCCCTTTTTTGATCTTATGTAAAATCTAATGCAAATTGATGACAATGTGAGTGGACATAAAGGGTTTGGATTCTTATAGGTATTCAAATAAAAATTAGAAAAAAGTCATAAATATAATAAATATTAATATCTGCCATGTATTCGTTCATAGCCAGACGTGTTCACCTTTTGCAATTGATTTTTTCCAATATTCTACTTGCAGAAGGATATACATAACTAGGGTGGTCAACTTTCGTCTGCGCACCAGGTCAGTGCTAAGTTTCATATAAGTGACATCAACGTTTAACACAAGTATACAATGCAGTGTCAGGAAAGAACAAAGTTATTTGTTTATTTAACTATAAATATTATATATAATCCCCTTACCTTATTTAAGTAGCAGAAATGGTATAGGATTGCTGTAAAGTTTGTAGCATTAAATGTTTCAAGATTTTTCTCACTGCACCGCTTTCGTCGCGATGATAAAACATGTTAGTATTTTGAAAAATACGGTTCAACATCTGCGGATATAACACACACTCTAGATATAACTTTCAAAAACTCGGATTTAGGAGAAATAGTGAGTAAAATCAAAATTTTCTTATTTTTCTTTTATATTTGCTTTTATATAAACATTCCCCACTTGAATTTAATATATCTGCAAATTTGCAAAAGACATTAAATTTAAAACGGCATATTCAAAACCACGCCTACTTTTGGCTACATTAAAAAAAGGAGAAAATAAATAAGCCATAAAACCGCCATATAAATCCTGTTTTTAGTTTTAATACGATCAATGCAATTATACACTCTAAAATATTGGTGCAATTTTACCCATGAATGCAGTAAAATGACATGCATTAACAAAGCACATTTACATGGATATTTGGTGTACTTTATAAAGTACATATCCTCGTTATTTGAAATTTTAAGGCGCAAAGAGTCTCGATGTAAAATTAGACAAAATATGGAGAAATTTTTCCATGAAAACCTAAATTTTAATACCTGCACATAAATTTCCCTTAGGTTTGTGGTAGAATTACAAGCGCCTCAGGTAATGCTGCTGTCAAATAATTTATTATAGTATTAAAATACCGAGTGATGAAATATTTCAACAGTAAAATTAAGATAAATAAAATTATTCTTTAGTTGTAGTATTGCTTCGTAAACTGTTTACGTATTACATAGACCTTTAAAATAAATTGCATTTTCAGTTTGTTGATTTTACTAACGAAAATACCTAAATCTTGAGGGATGTGGATGATGTCGTGGAATATAATTCTTACAACCATGTTTTCAAGCTTATATACTATACTACCTAACATTAGTGGAAACTATACTAGTGTTATCCGCCATTTTTAAAGGACATCGGGAGTTATGGAAGAAAAAATAAATATGATTTTCATAAGTTTAAGAGTTTGTTTATTGGTTACAGTAACAAATTTTAGTGGACCTCGCAGATACGGTGTGTCCACGGATGGAGTTGACAATAGGTATAATAGACAAAAAAAACGTTGAATTGGTATTTAATATTTGGGAAATAAATGCTGTTTAGTCTGAAGCTTAATTATTGTTTGCTTTCGAGTTTTTTAAATCTAGTAGACCTTTACAGCTGAGTCAGAAATATTTTCGCTACAGTTAAAATACTTTTTCCATTGGCAGTATGCCAAAATGTTTGTAAATTTTCAGCCATCGGCCTACTTTGATAAAATCCATTATTTCTCAGTTTCGTTTCAGGTAAAGTACTGTACACAGAACACCAATATGTTACTGAGAAAAAAATGCTTAGAGCAAAAAGTTATAAAGTTATGCTAATTTTCATACTGATTGACCTACTTTGACAATCATGATTAGTTTATCTCCTATTATTAACTTCATCATTCTTATCAAAGTAGGTCGATAAATCTGAAAAATTGCATAACTCTATAACTTTTTGCCCTGACCATTTTTTAGTAACATGTTGGCATACTGTTAACACAAGTAGTACTTCAGCTGCAACGAAATTGACAAGCAATGAATTTTAACAGAGTAGGCCGATGACTGAAGATTTGCATGCCGTCCTAACACAATATTCTTTACAGTATTTCTTAGTAATATTTTGGCATACTGCCGAAATTTTACTAATACTGCCAACGGAAAAGGTACGAAACGAAAACGGTTTTGACTCAGCTGCAAAGGGCTACTGGATTTTAAAAAAATTGAAAGCAGACCATAAAAGAGCTTCAGGCTAAGCAAGACTTTATATTTATATTTCCAAAATATTAAATTCCAATTCAAAATTTGTTCGTCCATCATACCTATTATCAACTCCATCCGTGGACACACTACGTATTATTCAAGAACAAAAACCTGAAAGCTAATTAGCCTTAAAAACGTTGAAATTGCATAATGGATTCAATAGCATTTGATGGATAAGAAAGACATTTTAAATGCTTTATATTATTGTTTATTTGAATTTTTTGGACCTTAATAACAATAATAATTTTAAAAAAACATGTATAAAAGGTTTCGGTTTCTTACCAAAATTCTTCTAGTATGTTTAGGTATAACAAAAATTATAAAACTATTGACATGACATTTTAAAAAATATGGTGCTTTAGAATGGTGAAAGTACTTATAGTATATTTATAATTATTTATAGTTGTTTTTAAAATACAGGTACCCTTATGTAAGAGTGAATTTCTTCAAGTAAAGATGATAAAATCTAAATAAAATGTTTTCGTCATTGTAAGGTTTTATTTAGTACAAGTACGCTATAGTGATACAATCTTTTGCGGGTTAGGCGTTGAAAAATGTTGATCTTACGAAACAACATATTCTTCTTTGTTGCATCAATTGACAAGATGCCGCTGGAAATGGAATAAAATTACCTAATAACACAAGAAAAAGCAACAATTTTATTTTTACTATTTATAATTTACTTTATATGAATATACGGTATGGTTTAAAACGACCGCATTTATTACCGGTATTTCTCAGATTGTTTATACCTAGCGTTCGCACTTGCTATGATGCTCTGGCTTACAACCACGCAGTATACCTGCACCTTTTACATTTGTAGTTTTACTTTTGAATAGGTTACAGATTTTACTATTTTTTGCGATATAAGGCAATATAAGCTATCGACTTATGGTTTGAACTACATAAATAACATGCATCAACAATGCCGAAAATTTACATACGTATGTACGTGGATAAATACTAATTACATAAATATTCCTATATACGTACACTACATAATCATCTTTGAACTGTTCAATATACCTTCGTTGAGTGTAATTCTGTTCCGCCTAGTGTATTATATAATAGAGAGGGTATCGTGCGCGTTATAGGCAGACTACCGGTGGTGAGACTCCCACATGATACGCTATAAACGTTACTAGCAGACGTCGTAAAGCATCAGCGTCTCAGCCCCCAACCCCATTTACGTAATTTGAGTCGCTGTTGGACACGCATCTTGCCGTGCTAATTGAGCAAAGCCTTGTTACACTAGCTTTATTATTTATTTCAGATAAACTAACGTAAAATATATGATACTTGTACGAGTTGTTATGCAAAACAGATGAGGTAATATCTACATCTGTAATTATTCTAGTAATAACACAAGCAGTAGGAGCCTTTTGTTATTGGTAATTACTTGGGAAAAGTAGAAAGGAATGGGTCGAAAATGTATGTAATGAAATAAGGTATTTTTCAATCATTGCAGCGTTGTGCGTGTCACCAATCTTGCTGACATTTTCCTTAGTAAAAACCTTGTGGAAAAAGTGTTTCTCTTTAGATTTAGTCCTTTTCTTTAATTGGAGTTTCAGGGAGATTATTATTATTGTTTTTTTTAATATAACAAACGCATTTTCTGTAATACATTTCGGATTTTTTTTTTCTTCTTCAAATATTCCGCAGTCAAAGAGTTTTATATTTGGGAAGAAAATCGGAGCACTGCACTCTAAAATTAAGGAGAATCTTGTTCTACCCCAAATTTTGATATGCAATTGTATGTGCTAGTATAAGAATGTATAATCACTAACCTTCACTCAATTTCAAAGTTTCGGTATTACAGGTATATCAGCTATCATCGATAGGGCGAAACCTGTACCCAAAGGTATTAGAAAAAAAACATATTTTTTTCTGAAAATTAGCTATTTTGGGATTGTATTATCTCTATTGCTGTAAGTTAAAATTGTAACAAAATGGTACAAAATTGGAATGATTATGTAGAGTATCTACCATACAACAGTTACCCTAAGCTCTTAAAAAGTAATAGAACAATTCAATACTTGCTCGTTATTATCGCCAGCGGAAATGCTTTTTTGTGTGAACAAGTAAACAACTTTCACATAATGCAGTAACAAATATGTTCAAAAGTACTCATTCATTTACCTATTTCTACAAGGTATACTATCGATTTATTTAGGTACTAGTCGATACCATCGATCCAATATTGGCTATTACAACTCCCTCTATAAGCGGTTTCACTGTTTAAACTAATATCCGCTCTATATAGATAGTGCCATCTGCTGTGCAGTTAAAAGTTTAGTGCAAACAGGCGTGCGTAACAATACAAACTCCTGTTAAATGTCTGAGCGAGTAAGGCTTCAATTATTCGTTAATAATATTACTTTATAAAGAATTATATCGGAATATTTAACAAACACTCACGGATGTACCACTAATTCGTATACAAACGCTTCTAGTAGTTTACAAAAACTACTAGAAGGGTAGCCATTGCAGGCAACATGGAAATTCTTAAATCAGACAATCAAAAGCTAATATTTCTTGTACATTTATATCTGTAAATTATGGCAAGCAGATATTACTTTTTTGAGAAATTCAATACACACGCGTTAACTTTTATTTTCAGTTTTACCTTGTCTTATGAACCACCCAATAAGTGTAATTTATGCAAGATTTATCTGATATCCCATGTATGCGTTTGACGAGGTGATAGCATAGATATTTTGGCAGTTCACATTAATAAATATTTGATATTAAAAACCAAAATACGTTAATACAAAAAGCACGAAAAAAAATGTCCAAAATCGGATGTTTTTTTAGAATACTTCAAAAACTGGCAGCTTTGTTTTTTTAAAAGATTTTGTATGGGAATTGCTATCGAAAATTGCATAGCATACAAAATTCCTTGTTTAAACTATCAAAATATTTGGTTTCACGTCACCAACTGGATGCATATGGAATCAAAATATCATTCATCACGTTTATCTTTTGCCTTTTTGCTCTCCGGTGTGTTTCAGTATTTCATATTATTTTTCTCACAATTTTTTTTATATAGGTTGTCAAACTATAGATATTATACAAAAATATTAAATAAAATTGTTGAAAAATATTTAAAAAAAGAATGGCCTGAAGATGACAAGGATTACCTTGTATATTATATAGCACTACATTACAAGACCTAAATTTTAAAATAAAAATTTACGTTTACGTTTTTATCGAATTTGCCTTACTTTGCATACACTAATTTTTATTTTATAATACAGTTTGCTAAAACAATATTAAATTCTATTAAAATACCCGGGTTTTATATAAAAGCAAAGTTAATTCCATATTGACGTTGTTTTGCAGTAAATTTTCCAGTAACTTTAGCGGCTGTTTCCAGAACAACGGATGAAGCAGGGAAAATATTTTCGCTCTAATGCATTGAATTACGTTTTTGTTTGTGCGTCCTTTATAGGGGCAAAATTAATTTTTTTGTCAGAGCCGAGAGGGAAACTAAATGGATTTTAATACTTTCCGTTAACCGGTTTTGGGCTTGGCCCTTGAAATATTTCACCGAAGTTTTAATATTTTCTTTTATGGAACCCTTCTTGCCCTAAGGTTTATTGTTATGCGCCTATTGTGTTAATCACTCAGAATGCAGTAGGATGCTGTAATTAAATTAGATTAATTTGGATGAATGAAGAATTGAATGCATTTAGAAGGATTTAAAAGCACTTCTTTATAATATTAAAAAAAATTACGACTCTAGATGCTGGTTACTCGTTAATTATTAGAAGATATTGAAGTAAATACAATATCCTTTCATAAATTCTTTTGTATTTGTACACCCAAAATGTAAGTTTTAGTGTTCCACTACGACGCGTTTCTATGTCTTTCTACATATCCTTATTTTTCATTCAATACTAGTAGTTATTTGCTTGGTTCTTTTGTTTAAATATGTTTAATACATTTGTATCTTCGTTCAGAATAAATTATTTTCTGTAGTTTTACTTACTAGTGAATCTAAATGTAGAAACACCTCCTTTATTTAAAAAAAGGAGAATGCTAATGTTTTCTCGCGAGAAATCCAATTTCTGGACAATGTTCTACGCTGCTAAACGTACAGGGAAGATCGGATTCAGACAAGTGTTGTTTTCTAAGACTGTTATTGTAGGCGTGATTATGCAAATGGAGTGGTAGCAACAGATGGCTGCGACAGTATCGCCTTTTCTTATAGGGTGGCCCTGTACGAGATTGGAATTATTAAATACCATTTTGGCGTTCCCGAACTTTACGACTAAGAAATATGGCCCATAATTATTTCGACATAATAACAAAAATACTTACCAACAGCCAAATACGTTCACGACAATAAAACTATGCAGGAGCAGAAACGCAACTGGAACTATAATAATATTTCTTCGCTAATAATCTCAACCCTCCCGTTCCTTCTAATATTAAGCTGTAAAACGGCAATAAAGAAAATACGAGTCCTTAAAGCCAAATGTTGCGAAACTAGAAGGAACTGTTTTGTTGGTTCTTTTCTTTAACAAGTATATTGTAGATTACGTAGCTATCGTATGAAGACCAAATAGACTGTTTTTCAGCCATTCAGTAATGCGCTAACATAAAGTTTAAATTGCACCTTATTTAATGGTAGTCAAATCCTAATAATTTTTGTTGGGATTGGTGGAATATGCAGCTGAAATTGGTAAACTGAACTGAAAATCGAAGAAATGTTAGTGTTCCTATGTCTGTAGCGGAATTATTGTATCATGCGCAATTCCATACAAAAGCCTATATGAAAATGTCAAATGTGAATTATGAAAACCCGTTTTACACTAACAACCTCACATAAAATGTCACCACGTGTGTTTTTGACAAAACACGTGGTGACATTTTACATTCATTGTACACATAAAATATCTGTTGCGCCCGAACACGATGTTTATAGATCGTATGAGGGCGCAAAAAGCGTTTCACGCTCTGATTCATACAATAAATAATTTATCAATAAATTAAAAATAAAAAATATCATTGCATGAACACAACTTGTTAGGAATGCAATAATATCTAGATTTTCGTATTTTCGTTGATTTGTAATGATCCCTTGATTGCTTCATTTGTTATTTCTGCATTATTGGTAGGTTTGTAGAGTTGTAATTGTTTGTAAGTACAATCCAGTTAGGTCACTTTTATTAAATAAGCTATTGTAACAGACGCGGGTTATTTATCTGCTTATTTTGTGGTGGTCAGCCTTAAAACTCTCCCGAAACTCCTTTACCCTGATGCCAACGGAACCACCCCCGTTTACAGATAACCCAAACTGCTCTTTTGACCAACGCGCCACGCTGGAAAACGATCTTTTTGTTTGGTAGCGATTAGTTTGAGTGATTATAGCCAAAGAAATTTTCACAACGATGTTCTTTCTCAATCAGTCGAAACAAGGCCGTTATTTGCCTAAAGATTGACAAAATTTTCCACTGTTGTCGTCTCTCTGCTTAAGATTTCCCCTCCGAAATACTTGTTGAGGATACAAATTGCACTTAAAATTTAGTGAAATAAAAAAAGGTAATTTTAACAAATATATTGAAGTAAATGAAACAAAAGTTAATAAAATAACAAAATTAATAAAATGTCATATAAAAATGTTACCAAAAAGAAAACTTTAAAATTATATGATAACTTTTTGATAAATTTTTCTATACAAAATTATAAATCAAGGGGAAGAGAAAGAGAACAAGATACGGTACCTGAGCCTTTCACAAAGTTATTTCAATAAGCGAAATTTTTGATTCCACTTACCAACCTGCGTATAAGTTTATTCTTCTCGTAATCCGAAATATTAACAATAATTTTATATAACACAAAAAGGATTTGTTCGAACGGTTTTAACACATAAACAGGATTACTTCCCGAAGAAAGGTTTTGCTTCCTGTTCTCGAATTTTCAAACTTGGGAAAATTACAGAATTTTAACAAACGAAGATTAAATTTAATTCTTGGATACGCCCGGTAACGAATAGGATCGCGAGCTTTTCAGAAGCTGATTCTAACTCTACGAACTAATTAATTCAAAAAACAATGTCAAGGTTTTTATAAACTATTCCGCGTTGTCTTCCGCCGTTCCCGCTACTTGTTCTTCTCTCTTCAAGAGGGCACAACAATGCCGTTTTGCGTTGTTTTTGCGAACTTCAAACGCCCTTTCGGACCATATCGTAGGATCCGCTAGTCAGCAATTGTTGCTTACAATGGACAAAGTGAAAGCGATAATATAAATATCGTATTATCATGAATATGCTTAAAGAATATTCCATTTCGCGAATGGAATTTCGAATTCTTACACTATATATTTTTTTTCTATTTAGAATTGACAATGAGCACCTTGTGTAACTATTTGTGGAACATTTTATGCGAAGTTGACGGTGCAACTTGCATGGAAGTGTGGTGCATGATACTAGAATTGGAAATCCCAATTTAAATAATAAATAAACGTGAATTAATGCGAAATAGAAGAGAAATAGTATAAAAAAACACGTTACAATGACTATTGTAATGCTCCTACATTGAATTGAAACTTGTACTCGTATTACACCATACGTTAACACTAGTGATTTAAAACACTATTAATACTTTAAACTATATTTTTTTTTCAAACTGTTATGAAGTGTTTTTTGTTGTTTATTATTAGTAGGGCTATAGAAAACTGACTTTTTCAAGAACCGGGTACCCGTCTAATGCAAATATTCGGTTACTGGATTGCCGGCAATCGAATGTTACAGCTATTAGTTACAACATTCTTTCACGTTAAAACTTTAAATACAGCGCTCTAAGTTTACAGCTCTTCATAAACTATTTTTAAGAATTAGAAAACTAAAATATGAATTTTAGGCAGTTTATACTCCAAAAGAAAAATTAATCATTATATTAGCAGCAGTTAATGGATAATATTTCGTTGGCGCTATAAAACAATTTATTGTTACAACGAATATTAAGAAACTTCTTAGTCACTATATTTATTAGTACAACAATTTAATATTAATTGCAAGGGAAAATCGCATACATTGATTAGTGACGAAGAATCCATATAATCAATAATCTTTTTTGTATACTCAGTAAAAATCTTCATTCTAACCATTAACAGTTAGATTAAATTTATACGTGAATGTTAATTAATTCTTTTGTTGTAGCAATGATTGACCTTATGGTAATAGTTGAAATATTTGTCGCAACAATGAACAAAACTAACCAATATTATTAAAAATATACAATATGTTATAATAATAAACGTGGTTGTTCGCGCTTTTTTGGAACCATGAATGCACTTATTAAAATAATAAAAAAACATTTCTTGGTACATACATATTTTCCATCCTTCAAGTGTTTAATCATCAGTCATCATATTGTGTGCCTCGTAACAGTACGTTAAAGTCTGTGAACGAGAAGAGTCATTTCGGTATTTAAAAGGCGAAAAATAATAGGATTTTACTGAATTACATATGGGGTAAGTTATTGAAGGTCAAGTATAATTGCTTATTATTAGATTTCTATACAGTTTTATTTTCAAAATTTTGGGTTTTTATGCAAAAAAAAATTGAAGGTATAACAATTCTTTTTAATCATTTCAAACGAATGCATAATTTACATTCTGATGACATGTCGATGTAGCAAGCCCGAATGTAATCACTAATCAGATTTTTACAACTCTGGATTGTTTAAAAAAATACATAAATCGTAAACATATTGATGCATTAAGAAATCACAATTTTAATAACACTGAAATTCAGTTACCTAGAACTAGCTTTATAAATAACTTTAAGAAAATATTAGAAACAGAAAATAATACCGTAAATATCCACAACCAAAAAACACTATCAAAGAATATCCAACCCAAAATTCGAATTTGAACTATTTTTTACTTTAATATGTCTATTTATTCTGATAAATAATTATAATATGTATTTGTAAACGCTGCAATTGTGTAGGCACTACATGGTTACGTGCTCCAACCAAATTATTTGTAACAAAAAAGGAAAACAAACAAATTAGCAAGAAATATACAATTAGGGATACACAAAAAGTATTTATGTTCATTGGGAAGTCTCTTCAATAAGTGAAAGACAAGCTTCGCCACATTAATGTTACTAAGCTGTCCATTCAACCATTTGTATATTGTATAAGGAAATATATTGTAAATATTAAGGACATTGGGATATACTTCGACAACATCGGATATAATTTTAGAAATGTATTAAGAGCTGCAGATAGTTGTTTTGAGATAATTTATTAAACTAAACTTTCTTTTATAATTTCAAATCAAAGAATTTTGTTTTATGTGAACATTTAAGAGAAACAGAGCAAGAGAAAGGTGTCTAACAATAAGTATATTTATACATATTTATAACGGAACATCCCAAATTAAAAGCGTAAAGCGTCAATGCTAAATGTCTTAAGCGTAAGCCGACAACGTCCTTGTCGGCTTGACGCCGTCCAGCTTTCTTGCCGACATAACACCATCTGGCACTTTTGCCGGCTAGGCGTTGTCTGGTTTTTTGTCGGCTTAACGGAGCTTAGCGTTTTTGCTGACTTGACGCCGTCTGGCGTGCTTGCCGGTTTAACGCCGTCGGCGCCTTTAGCAGGTTTGCGCCGTTGACGCTAGGCGCTTCTCTTACCTTGTGAGCGGCGCTATTATCCATATTTATGTTAGAATGATATTTGTAATAGGAATGTAGTATTTTGTTAAAAGTTTCTGTTACCCTTTTTTACTTCAGATTTACAATTCACATGTTTTTTGTGTATTTAGTTCAATAATAATTTTTTTTTGCGATTATCGGTTTCTATCGACCAGATACCTTTATAGAGTCTGAAAAATTCCAATGTTTTAAAAAACAGCTATATAAATTTTTTTTAATTTTATTACCCGTAAAAAGTTTATTTAACGGCAGATTCTATACATATACATAATTTAATAGCATTTTTTTCCATTAGAGTTTAGATTTGAATGTAGTATCATAGTTGAAGATGCATTGTATTTTTGTGTCGTTTTCTAAGAAAATACATTTTACTTTAGATTTACTATATTTTCTTATTGGGTTTCAAAGTAAGCCCTACATTTATTGGATTTATGATAATTAATACATTGTGAGAAATAACGAAATTGTTATAATATTAACAATAATATAAATTAGATTTGTTGATCAATTGACACTACAAGAAATATTATAGTTTTTGACATTGTCGTGTTTCGAGAGAATTTTCACAGATGTAGATTTTATTTTTATATAAGATTTAGTTAATGAGTTAATTGTTTAATTTATTTATTTAAGTGTTCAGTTGTTTTAAGTTAATTTCTTTCAGTATACAGCAGTACCTTTTTGGTTAAGTGTATAAGGGATTTATTAGATATCTTCGCCGGGTTGGCGAAGAAATATGATAGCTGTCGAACAGTACGCATTTAGTATTACAAACTTCATTGGTTGGAAGCAGATGAAGTTTTTATTGATTTTGCAGCATATTTCGTAATCAAACGCATTGCAATACAATTAACATTTTCAGTTGTGCTAAGGTTCCACAATTTTTGCCTTCAGTATTAATATTGTGCCAAAACATCCCCTACAGTATATCGTAAGGTTATAATACAATAATATTTTAAATGTAAGTTTAGCATAAAAAAGAAAAATAAAGAAACGAGAAACGAGATAAAGAAATGATGGCACACATAAATTAAAACAGATATATGAGACTCCGACTCCATAGCATACATAACTGATTTATTTTATTATATATTTTCTGTTCTAGTTATTAACATAACTAGAAAAGAAAAAAGTTATTTCAATACAAATCCCAGTTTTCAACTGTTAGTTCAATCTGTAAATATTATTTTTACTTACCTCTTTGCAAATTCGGAAGGATTTAAAAATAAAATCAAATATCAACGAAAGCATTGACTGATTTTGACATTTCAATTATTTTATCCTTTGTATTCCAATAATCCCCGTTGAATTTGAAACGTGTTGCAACAGAACTAGTTATTTAGGCTTTGTTTGTAGTATTTTAATTTTATTTCAGCATATTTTAATCAATAATATTATTTCGCTAAATCAGTAGAGTTAATTAATACTTATTTTTATTATTATTCCAATATTAAAGTGAAGAAAACTTATTTTACGCTGCCGTAAGAGCAGCAGCATTTGAGTGAAAATGAAAAGAATTGTTTAAAATGTCCTGTGTTTAGTAAGTCGACTTATCTACTTGGCATTGTTTATATAATAAAATTGTTGCTTACATGCTTCGTTTATCATTTTAATTAAGCTGGCCATGCGAAAATTGAAATATCTTCTTAGCGGCAAATTTATAATTTTTTCCCCCTAAAATCCAGATTTGAATATAACCATTTTTTTGTAATTTAAACCGCAATTATTTTTATCGTCATTTCCAAAGGGACACTCCTAATTTTCTTTCTCGCTTTTGCTTCCGTTTTTAACGTATCCTCATTTAATAGCTCCAGTTCTGCGCTTTACGTGAATGCATCGTGCCAGCATTCAGTATTAATTTTTACTTTCTTTGCTCCCTCGCCGATATCTCTAGGCTATTTACTGCGACCCTTCTTTTTTAACAATCGCACGAGTTGCTCGGGAACATTCGATTTCGCTGATAGTCCGCTATTTCCCCCTACTATTCAAATTTATCTATGCCCATCAAGTCGGTTCATTAGTTCATTCACTCTCAAATATCTTCGAGCATTAGAAGCCAATTATTTCGCAAGGCGAATCTTTTTAAAAAATCAGCACGTACTGCTACTTGCACATTGTACGATATTCATACAAAATTGCTGATGTAAAGGTCGGTAACTATGAGCACAAATCACTCAGAAGCCTATATATAATCATTTTCTGATTTTATTTATTACCCTTTACCAACTGGTAGCCGCCTACTAAAGTTTGATAAACATCCCTAAATATACGGTAAAAGTAAGAATTTGCTATATAGATAAAAGTTATCCTCATAAATCTCCCACATTAGTGAGTAGTAAAGAGCAAAAACTTTGACGATTATAGTTCGTAAAAGCTTACGTGTAGCTAGAAAGAAGTTTGAAGAAGTGTTCGTTGTGTGAGTATGTCTGGTTCTTTGAGGAAGTTCGTCACCTCAACTTTACGGACTTGTGCGAACACTTAACTTGATAACTGCTCATTGAAAATATAATTTCATAAAGGTTGCCTTGTCTTTTACGTGTACTTGTGGCACATTGCTGGCAATTTACACAATGGGGTACGCTTTGTTGGATGTCAATTTAATTTTATTCCCCAATTAATCACCCCTTACTTCGAAGTTATATATTTCCACAAACATTTGCAAACATTTTACAAAGGCAATAGTAGCATAATACAAAAGAGTTTTTTTATTAAATCCGTAAATTTAGACATGTACACAGACTTTTATTAATTCACTGAAAACTATGTGTTTAATCAAAGGGTTATTCAAATTTATACCGTATTTTTATTCTGAATATATCTAAGCAGTCAAATACTGTTAATAATATCGGCTATTCATTAATGAAAAATATATTAAAAATAACAACAAATTTGTTGAAAGTGCAACATGTCTAGCATGGTATGTCTCAAGTGAATTTATTTTCAAATGAACATATATTTAATATTTGACATAATCAGGAAATATTTATGTATGATCAGCTTATGTGGTGACTATTAAAACTAGTTCGCTGAATTATAAAGATTATAAACGTGGCCTTATTGCTCCAGGGTAAGTTTGTTAAAGAGCAGATCTCATACTAGATATAAGTAAGTTTATTCGATAACACAATATAATGTACATAAATTGTCAAAAAAAACATGAAAAATTAGAAAATGCAATAACAACTTAATATAAGAAATAGAAAAATTAAAATTACAAAATTATATTTAACGGAGCTATATATCTACATAAAACATTTCGTTTAGAAAAAAAAAAGAATTTGTTAGAGACGATATGAACGTATATCAAAGTAAAATATGTATGGTAAGTTTCTTTTTGTAACTAGGTGATGTAAAGCTAATTATTTATTGGGTTCAAAGTTTGTTAGAGGAGCTTAAGCTTGACTTATTTTCTGAATTATTTACTATTACTGGATATTTTAATGTTACCTGGTAACTTATTATTAGATTGAGGACGTCCGATGCAGTTCGCTAGCGAAAGTTAGTTAGCTAGGGTATATGCAGTAGCGTAAATAAATTGAACGTTATATTTTGTTAATCGTCAAGTACGTTTTCGATACGATTCTAATAGGAATTAACTATGATATATTTTTTCTAAATTGTTCGTTATAAATTGGTTTTGTTGGCACGTTAATATATTTTTGAATTTAGAGAAAAATCTTTCTGCGTCACATGAAGTAGTTGGTGCGAAATGTAACACTGGAAGCATCTCTTTTTGACTTTAATACAAAAGATTTTAAATACGAAAGTGTTGGGCATAAAAAATGCGGCTTCTAACCATGTACCCCATCGTGCTAATACAGGTTCTGGTGGCAAAGATATATTCAGGCACATATCTTTATATAACTTTATCCTAGTTGGAGCTTTCAATAATTTTTTTTAAATGAATTAATTAATGAATTAACATCGAAAAATTCTTCCCAAATGAGTTCAGCAATGTGATGTATTCCATGCACAACACATGTTAGATGTAACGTTTTTTGTGCTCGTTACCTGTTTTTAACATTACGCTTGCAGAATCTCAGAGAAAAAGTAGAACTTTTAAGCAGTTGTCACCACTTACATTTTTTACGCTGTTAATGATAATGTCGGTAATAGCGTTTGCAGTGACACGCAATCTGATTTTGTAGCTACTAAAAATGACATTGGGGATTTTCTGGATGCAATGTGCCAATCATTACATCAACAACGCACTTTGCTTTAATGTCTGTCATTTCATCTGCGCTTACCCAGAGATAGTTTTCACCTAGTTTGATTTGATTCATTGTTGAATTGCTTAGGTACAGAATATTTTGTAATTGCCGATATCATGGTTGGTATATTTTCTAAGAAACCCACGGAAAAGTGGATCCTGTAATTAATTTAATGGGATATTGGCACCAAGAAAATCTGCTTATAATTCAATTACAAATTTATCATGTGGAATACCTCTTTGGTATTCAGTATGCCTCGCCTTTTCAGATGTCGCTCAAGAGTATATTTGCCCCCGAATCCTAATTTCGCGGAACGAATGGTGCAAGGCACTTCTTCTTTGTTAATGATAGTGAAAATGGTGCCATATTTTGAAACAATACTTGACATTCTCGGTATTGTTGGAATATGATAAACTAAAAATTACTAAAATAAAACGAAAGAATACGAAACAAGTGAATTTAAATAAGAATCAAATATTTTATAAAATTATAAAACAAAATATGAACTCTAAAAAATACTCCAAAAATATGAGAATACCTAACAAAATAAACCGAAAATGAATGATGCAATAATAAATGAAAAATCACTCTTAAAATTGCACAGTAACAAAATATACCAAAAAGGACAGCTATGCTCTCGCTCGCTTACTAACTACGGACTGGCCAGTACTGCCGTCGCTCACTGCCTATCTCCTATGTGGCGAGTTATACACATGCTAGACTTAAGCCTGCCACCGAACGTAAAGCAGAATGCGCACTGGATCGAATCGGCTCGGTCGGCTCGAATAAGAGCAATTGACAGTTTTTGCTATACGTGAAGTTAAATGGAGGGCCGCGCACTGGTTTGGTTCGGATCGCATCGGAAAACGTCGAACCAGTGCACAGCCCTTCATTTAATTTCACGTATAGCAAAAACTGTCGATTGCTCTTTTCCGTGCAGAATCGATTCAGTGCGCATTCTGCTTACCGCCAATGATAAACTGCACACAATGTCGTCACACGTATTATACATATAGGGAAACTCCAAAGTTAACAGATGTAGTACTGGTTACATTAAGAGTGCACTTACGTGTGATCTTTTATTCTGGTATTATGTTCGTAAACTTCGTGATTGTGTTTGTGATCTTGTTTATGTGCGAACATATAAAAAGAACTTCCAGAATATATAAGCATGGCAGAGAAAATATTTCTAGTTGTTTAAATAATGGTTTACAAGATTCTCAGCGTGTGCGTCCGGCGACGAAGTGTTGCTATAGACATATGTGCTTTAAGATATTTACAGAAGTAAGTCCTGTTAGATATAGTCCTTCATAAATTATTACAGTGGATCTTCCATACTAGACTCACCCAAGAAATTTTATAATTTTATTCTACGTAAAGTAGCATTATTCACAATTCTTTGTCTCGTATGAAATTTAATTAATGTTGCTTAAGATTAATTGATTTTCAATAAACTAATCGTAGAGAGCATCAAACAAGTTTTTATCCACTGTCAAATAGGTCTAATCGACTAAAAGAGATATGTATGTCATGGGCGTACATTGTTAGACAAACATCATGTAATAAGTTCGCTATGTCGTTTATATAAAAACTAAAGAGGACTGGGCCGAATACCGATCCTTGTATAACTCCTCTAATCACCGGCAGGTACTGCGAGCGAAAGTACCTGATTTCACCTTTGTTATTCTTAAATTGTATCGTTACAAACTGTACCCTATTCTTCAAAAAAGATTGGAACCACTCAGAAATGTCTCCTCTAATACCGTATGTACACGGAATTTACTAATTTCCTAAGCAGAAATCATACGACATGCAATCAAAAGCTTTTTTATATCGGAAAATATTCCTATGAGAGACTCTCTCTTCTCAATATATTTTAATATGTTTATATTCCTTAGGTCAAACTTTTGGAATATTGAATACTATAGAATTCAGCATTAACGATATTTACCTATTAATTTACTTAACCACACAGATAACAACGGCAAATTTGTTTATTTTAAACTAAAACTAATATTTCTCTTCCTAAATTATGATACTCGTTTCCCCTATATTAATTGTCATTAGTATGGTAAAGCATTTTGTGAAAGTAACCTTCGATGTTTGTATCCAGAAAAACAAATTGTTAAAAGGAAAATAACCACCATTTGATAACACCGCGTATAATAAGCATATTAAAATAGAGATAAAATAATATTTAATTCATCAAGTACATAATATTACTTTATTTAAAACTAAATGATGAATTAGCAAAAAGCATCCACACTTTTCAAATTAAATAAATAAGAAATTCTGTTGAATAAGTGAAAGTTATTTGATATCTACATAGTATTTTTCCTCTAAATATAATAGCCAAGATTTTTAATCCTTAAAGAACAAAATTCTAATCATTTCCGAAAATATTAGTTAGCAATCAAATATGCATTTATCAGTGGTAAAGTAGGGTAAAGCCCTTGCCTACCCGATAAAATGGATACGATAGACTATAAGCGGACACTGATATACGGCATGTGACCGGACAATATGCGCGGCACGGATGCTGCATTTGCCTTGAATGAACATCAATAGATTCGACTCACGAATGCGACTAGCATGTGATAAATATTTGTAATAGGGATATAGTGATAAACCGGAAGGAGTAGGTCACAAATTTAGTGCTCACATTTGCACTAAAGTAAACAAACTTAAGTACACATTATTTATCAATAAATTAGATATAGCAATCGAATATTGTGGTACATTTCTGCAATGTCTAAATTTTGATAAAACTTTGCAGTTCACGTTTGCATTATAACAGATGTAGTACTGGGCATGTGAAATAGCATCTATACCTGTTACATGTTATTTATGCGCCCTCTGTAGAGCTACGAGCAATATAAGGGACACGTCATTCATTAGTAATTTTATACTATAATTCCGAATTGTAGTGTAAAATACAATAAACAAATACACAAGAAACTGCAGAACGGTACAATGTTCATTTCGTAGCAACAAAGTACATTTCACCATGTGCATAACACAACCAATGCCAACCGAAATCCACAAATGTATAGTGTAATTTTTAAACATTCCTTCCTTACAAGTAAACACCCACAATCTAAAACATAATGGTTAGTTTATTTTGTTTAATAGTACTCTTGCCTAAAATGCACAATTCATGTAGAACTTAAAGCTGCACGCAGCGTTGTGTTCAGTGATTTTTCTCACAAAATGTAGTGTGCATCATGTAGTTTGCTAATAGTGACTGATATCAAACATTGGTGATTATCAAAAAAAAACATCAAAAGAAAATGCCTAAACAAGACACCGTAAGAATGTCACCACGGCAGGGGAGTATGGTCCATTGCGGAAGAATCACCATACAAGCGGAAAAGGAAATAAAAATGTGAGTTTCTGCCTACCAAGCGTCTTTAGCATGCTTCCAAGAGCAAATTCACTTTCTTCAGTATCGTGTCTCAAGTATTATTCTTGATTCCCCGCCAACAGATCAGAGTTTAGAAGCACGCCCTCTAGGCGTCACAGGCCAAACTCGCACTCAGTCAGCGACCACAGCGTAAGTCGGTGATTATTAAGGTATGCTATCTGTTCGTTCTTGCAATAAATTGCAAACCATTGAACTAACGAAGGATGTATCATTTAATACTTTATTACGTTCATATCGTGGATATATTTATAGAAATTGTACATAAAAATTACAATATATGTTCTTTCATATTAATATTATTACAAAATTATTTATTGAACGTATGAAAACGTAGTTACCATAACAAATATTATCCGTGAACTATGCACAATGATTTGTCATAATAATTAAAACTAATTTATTTCACTAATGCATTTTGTTATTACTTAATCAAAGATTGCAAATAATATTTTATCATTACAATGACACATTTTGTTCTGTTGAAAATTCGCTCAATGACCGAATGAATATAAATTATTAAGATCACGGCCAGTTCTTTTTCTTAGTGTATATCTATAGAGTATCAACAATTCTCAACTTTGTTTTATAAATAATAACCGTTTTAAATCCGCATTTCTTTGCCATCTGTTTCAAGAAAACAGGGAACAGGAAATTTAATTAAATGTATTTAATTAAAGGTTCTTGAATTGGAAGATATACCCCAGGGAAACGTTTATAACTCTGGTAATTATATGCTATTAGCGAGTTAAATCGGCCAGCTTACCTGTAACTAGATTAATTACTTGAAAATCAAAACCTAAGGGTTAGTACTGCGATTTCGTAGAGATTGCTGTTTCCGCTAAATGAAAAAATTTCCTCATCCTTGCAATCAAAATTCAATTTTTATTTTTACAGCTGCGTAAAAGAGATACATCTTAATGATTACAAAGATAAAATTTACACGCATCAAGTAGTTACAGCTACTATCTTAAATTTGAAAACGAGCACATATATGGTATATTAACAAAGCATTATTTTCGAATATCTTTTTTGCATACAGAATTGGTAAAATGATTATGTCTCACAATGAGTTGATGTTATCGAAAATGTTGTTACCACAATTTACGAAAATCGCTACACAGTTATGCGAATGAAATAATTAGCATTTTTAACAATTATTGGTTGTTTATTAATATAATACATGTTCTAATAAATGACTCTGAATTAGCATTAATGTATAATCACATCGATATCTTACATGAATTACACGTTTCATTTTTTTTCAGGGCTGCCACCCCAATTGCCTACAGCAACGAAGACAAAGAACGAATACTTTTTACAGGTTAGTTAATTACTGTAATTAAATAAAAGTTTTATTTTAAATTATCGTAAACGCATAGATATATGCGACAGTAAGCCATTAAAATGTGTTTGATGTAGTAGACTAAGATAGTAGATTCAGATATACAATTGATCAATCTTAAACCGCAATCTATACGTAGAAATATCAGTATTATTGTTATTAGGAGAACAAGTCCTAATGTTTTAATTCCTTTCACGTTTTCGCCGAAATCGCATATTTCTCTGCAAATGTGTTCACAGCTATATTGTTCTTTAAGAAACTCTTCCGTTTTCCATGACAACGTTAGCCCAAACACTTGAATGTCTGTTAGCAATTAAGAATGGAAAGATCCTGAAAATACATCTTAATTTCTGCCGTCTATTGCTAACAATTTCAGAAATCGAAGGCTTCATTAGAATGCGATTTTCACAACTATGTTCCGCGTTAAAAATGCATCTTTATTTATACATTTAGGTATGTATGCAACAGCTACTGTAAACACGAAACACCAAAATTAGATCTTACAAACATAAATAAACGAATGATTTTACCTCAAATACATTTTTCAAATAGTTTGTTACCATATTGCGAGCGGACAATATATTTACCGAATTCCGTAGTTCTTGGAGTAAACCTTTGAGAGTAACGCGATCAATAATGAATATACACTATGTCTAAAAGAAATGTATACATACACTTTACTGGCGAAGTAAATGTTCACCATAAATAACTTCTTGTTAGTACATAAACAGAAGGCTTAGCAGGTACGATAAAGCCACATTTCAGCAAAAATTGTTCAGGCAAAGAAACAATATGTGCTTGAATTTACTAAAGAACCTTTCGCAATCTTTTATTTATGTGTGTAAATTTATTTATTTCCACTCCAGTATCTGCTCAGTAAAAGTAAATCCAAAATTGTGTCATACCTTCTGCGCAATTCAAAATGCATAAGTCGTGAAAGGCAAACAGATGATTATTCTGCCATGGTAACGCTCTGTTCATATAAGAGACACATTGAAAGGGAATATTTAAGGTATCTATGAATTCATTTATCATTGGTTTTGAAAACAGTGGAAAACTAGAACATAGAACTTAAAATTTCATAAATTCATTAACATTTTAAAATCTGTATTCCAACAAAAATTTGTCAATAACCACAAATCCACAACAACGTTTGCGCGATTTTAATTTCATCAGGCAGCTTGTTGTAATGTGAGTTTGACCGATGTATAGAACCAAATTCTAAGAGCAAAGTTTTCATCATCTATGCCAGCTGAATATCTGGTTGCAATGTTCCGAGTTGTATCTAAGACCATGAAAACTGCAACTTGAATTTAAAGTCCAAAAAATATTTTGATTTGTGAGGCATCTCACTTTGTTTAAATAATATAAACTATGCTACAATTTTGACTTGCGCAGATTGTACATATAATATTAAATAAACCTTTGCAAAAATGATTTTACTAACTAACTAGGAGAACTAAAATATATCCAAATAAAATTCCATCAATTCTTCAATATTTACGGCAAGGAGAGATATTTAATTAGGTTACAAATTACAGAAGATTTAAAATGTTAAAATACTTCTCTATACCGTAGATTTCAAAAAAAAAAAGCTGTATGATGATCACAAGCCGAGAACGTGACAAATAGCATTAATAAGCAACAAATCTATAAGAAACTTCACATCAATCAAACTGAATCGCGGATGTGTTTTTAGTGAAGTAAAACATGTGTCATTTCACTCGATTAGTCATCATGTAAGTTATATGCAGATGAGCGACATGCTTCTGTTAGTTCCTAGTGAAAACTGTGTTTATAAGCTTTGATAGCGTGAATGCTAAATGGCAGAACATATGCTGTAAAGCTTAAACTGTAAGTTGTATGGGTTTCTTTCTATAAACGCCGCAAAATTTATATAATCTACATACGTAGAGAAAATTATAAAATCAATTTTTCAAACGTCTATTAATTTTGTTTTTAATTAATTATACAGTTAAATGCCGGCCGACAGGCGTGCCCCTTTTAGTAAATCAAAATGACCTAGACAGGACCAATAAAACTGAAGATTAATTGCTTTAGTAACAAACAAAATACATATTTAAACAATTCGTAAGTCATGCAAAGCAGCATAGGCTTTAGTGTGCAGATTTAGCAAAAGAAAATTCTCCTACATAAAAGTAACTAGCCTCCAAACTATAGAATGGATTAGAAAGTTAGTCGAAATTGACTCACATGATAGAAAGCATTCTTTAAACCAGGTTTTTGAAATATATGCTTCGTTTTCTTTGTTATTTAGAGTTTTAAAGTTCGAAAAAGCTTAAGAGGAAGCGATCCCCTCTCGATGAACCTATTTAATTTAAATGTAAATGTAAATAAAAGAAAGCAAGATCCAAACCACTGGTTCGATTCACCACCGATACTAAAGTACAGCATTCCATACGCAGACGACGTAGTCCTGGTAACAAGGTACAAAAAGAGAGAATGAAATTAATATAGAAATAAAATTAAGTATCTACATTAAAATTATCATATAAATTTTAATTCTCAAAGAGGTGATGATATGTCATGATAAGATGATCTAGTCAATTAATCTATCTCTCTATTATCATTTTTTTTAATTCATTTATATCTTTTCATTATTTTGCAATGGTATATTTCTAAAATTAACCCCATCATTCAAACTTACATCTTTGTAATGTTAATTTTTTATTATCATAGTTCTATGCCGATTGTAAGTATTGCCTTGTTGTTTTTAAATTTTTTGATTAAATCTTTCGTAATTACTAGCTCTGATGAAGGGTCAAATTACAAGAAACCTGAAACTTCGCTAAGGCGAAATATTAAGGACACTAAAGAACCCTTATTCTGCCAAGTTTTTTAACAGCAATTTTATTTCATCGCTATATATATATCGTTTGTTTTAAAACCATATTGTTTATACTCTAAAAAACGCATACTTTTGATAATTGATTATTTTTTTTAACTTAATGTACGTTCACTTTAGTTGAGAAAATATATTATTAAATCAAGAGTCCTCCAGAATTCAAATAGAATTTATAATTCCTTTAAACTGAGGTTTATTTTTGTTATGCCCATTTGCACCGCCATGTTAAGCCTCGTTTAATTTTAATGAAGACATATACGATGATGTTTCATATTTAATACACACAGCAGATGTCATACTACCGCTTAAAATTTAACTTAAAGTTTAACGTGTCGGTGCAATGGGCATTAGGAGAAGATATACCCCTAATGTAGTGTTTTATTGCAGTTAAAAGTTTTTGATCAAAACAAATAATATCTTCAAAAATCCCTTACTACAAAATATAGTGGTCATATGCTTTAATAGCCAAATTGTCTTGTAAGTTGACAAGCTAAATTTGTTCTCCATACTCGAATATTCTCAAAAGAGTTTCTAAAAGGAGTTCTAAGAAAGGTTACCACACACTCATAATCTTTAGCAAACAAATATGTACATAAATGCACTAGTATGCATACAAATAACTTAGTCTATTAGTTGGATATAATGGTAACTTTTATTAATTTTTTTATTTTTTATGGAAATCACATAAAAGGCTTTCGAAAGATATTTTCTACATTCAGCCTTTACATTGTTTACGTCAAAAAAAGAAATCGGAAATATAATGTAAACATTCTGATCAACTATACTCGTACATTAAGCAAACTATAAAATCCTTCAGAACTCGGTAAATTAACATTGTAGCAAAAAGAATTTAAACAAAAGAATTAAAAAAAAAAAAGAAAAACAAAATAGAATAGCCGAAAAGAATATAAATTTGTAAATGAAAAAGAAATACCTAAATAAAAGGCCGAGGTGACAAGACACAGCTGGTAGCAGCGAAGACCTACATTCATCAATGCCGCTAAATTAGTACTAAACCCTTGTAGGGTTTGGAAACACTGCGGCCAGGAGTGCAGAAGGACGGTGGGTGTGATTTGCCATCCTCACTGAAATGCGTTTGGCAACTAATGCGAGTTTTTATGTATAGGTTTATTCCCCGATTATAAGCGTTCACTGGCCGAATATGTATACTATGGCTAAACGTTCTGAATAACGTGAAACGAGTGCGACCCGTATAAGCAGACACGTGTGACCACTCTAGTTATGAGTATGAAGAGCTTCTTTTGTGGTGGGTACTAGCTCTACTATTACGGAAAAATTATATTTTCTGACAAACTTCAAAAGTGGATATCTAAGACGTAGTTATATTTAAAGTTATGAAACATGCAGAACTATTTTCTTCTGAGCCTAAATAAAATATGATTCCACCTCAAGTAGGCGCAACGTATAAACGAAAATGTGGACAGTGAAAGTTTACATGCTGCCAAAATCATTTCATTGTTTTGGTAACGTGTTGTTAATGGAACGGTTAGGTATGCAATTCAACCCATCTCTAACGTCGTTTACGACCTGGGGGAATCTAAGCGGCATCCATCCCTTTCACACACATACAAGTATTTAAATGCATACGTGTGACCCGTTCAGCATTAAAGCGCATTTTAAACAAACACAATAGAGGAATCTAAACCGTTCCCAGACTTGGGACGGTACTGTTGCAATTAAAGTCCGGATTCTCGTTATAATTTCGCCCTTGGAGGTGACTCCGACCATTAATTGTCAACAAGTCACTGCATAGATGAGCAGCGGCCATTAATCTCCAAGACATAAAGCCTCTTTCATGCGTTAATTTCCATGTTGTGAGCAATCCGCACGCGGAATTCGAGATATTCCCTGCGTAATTACTGGAGTGCGGGCCTTCGGCGCGCCATCATATCAAAACTCAGCCATCCGAGGCCTGTTGATTCGAACACGTGCCGGTCGGCGGGTTCAAAAAGCGTGGAGAAATTTTAATCCGCCGCGTACCGGAAATTATACACCTACCTAGTTCCTAATTTGCCCTAATTTGACAATTTCTAGTTGACTTGTGATAGCGGTGGCGTATCGCCGTCTAATTCAATTACGTCGGGAGTTACCGTTCAATTGATATTGCGGACACCTGATTTTTGTACAAGCAAATTGACGCCGCCCGTTAATTACATGGAGCGTATGCCCATGTCCATATTTAATAAGTTAATTTAGATAACGGTATGGCACCCCATTAAAAAATCATTGAAAGGTCGTTTAGGTAATATTAAATCACATAAAGTTTAATTTACTACCGCCTTGAAGACAAAGAAAACAGTTGTTCTTAACTGGTGTCAGTGCTAAGTTCAGGAGGAATGAAATAACCGGCGTTAAATGTGTGGTGGAATTTTCTTTTAAGTTCAGCCATATGAAATGGCAATCATAATATTTACTGCTTATAGATTATATGTACTTTTTTGCATAATCCATTTTGGAACCGATGGAAGAAAGTCATTTACAATCAAAATAAAAAACCACGAAAGAGAAAAAAAATGACAAGCTAAATTAATAAATGGGTCAAAAGAAGCCAAAACCTAAACGACCCCATTTTCTGGCTATGCAGGTAAAAAATTAAGGGATTTCGACACCTTCGACAACGCCTTTCCCATAGTTACTATTTTCCCTTTGGGAACTTGAAAATAACTGATCTAATCGTCTTGATATTAATATCGTGTACAGGACATTGCAATTAAGACGAACCACCTTAAATAACTCGTTACCCGTTCTGATTTATATAAAATTCCGAAAACTGTCAATTGTCATATCAAGGGGGACCACTTTTAATGAAGGGCCTGATGATTTAAAATCATTCTTGGGAACACAGCAGCCTCCATCCTTAAAATTTGAATAGAGAATATGGGGCTTGTGATCACTCATTCAAAAGATCTTTTAATTTTGAAATTGTGTAATAAAATACGATTAGAATGGTATAGTTTGGATTTTGCTTTATGAATGTTCAAAATGATGACAATAACCTACATACAATAGTACAATCTTGCTTCAAATGCTCTCCTGGCATTTCGCAGCGTTTTTAGAGTTATTCGTTGGCATTTTTCAACAATTCTTTGATGTAACTCGTGTAAGGAAGCGGAACGCGTAGCTTAGATCTTAGAGTTAAAATGCCATATGAGGCAGGCACAAATCGGATTTTAATTTTTTTTTTTTTTTGAGAGTGTAGGTTGTGTATGGAACCCCAAAATTCATTTTGACACACATCAAGTGACCACTAGTATGGCGGTAAATTTAAAAAATGTGCCATGAACTTGCAGAAAGTGAGGTTAGATGACGTGATATCCAAAAAAGGTTATTTGAAAAAGTTGCTCAGAATTCAAGAGGCTGTATGCAACTTTTGTAAACATATTGTTTAATTGAAGTACATATTTCCATTTTTTTTTTTTTTCGTTTTCAGCAGCTCCACTGCAATAGTATTTTGTTAATACTCAAACGATTTTGTCAATTTTTTGCATAATTAACCCAACAATAACTAAAAAGTACGTTTTTGGTATGACAATTATAGCAATAATAATAAATTTTTATAAATTATTGGTCTGTAAGAAGTGGGATTAGTAATGCACATGATTCGTTAAGATACAAAGATGTCTCTAAGGACAGTAGTGTAATAATAGACTCATGAATATCCGATCATTCCGCGCTACATGAGCTTTTATTCATTCGGGACAATTGTTTCTGGAACACGTGGGTTCCCATTATAAATCGAGGACCAAATGAATTGAAATCTACGCCTACTTGACTCTTCAAAATACCAAGAATTAGCGGCAAATGTGAACCATTATATATTCATATTCATCTATCTATCTATTGAAATTTCTGAGCATGTAGCCATCTAGTGAGAAACGAGTGTATTTCCTTTTCTTTCTGTATACATTGACTATGAGTTTCTTAGACATTATTTCAACTGCAAAGATTGCAAGTTTTTTACAGCATGAAAATAACAAATTAATGTATCCTGCTTTTAAATGTAATAATTAGGAGGAATTTTTCCTAAGAAAAATTTTTTCCTTACGCAGGATTCGAACCTGCATCCCCTCGTTTACCGGACGACCGCTTTACCAATTAAGTTAGTCCGGCAAACGAGGGGATGTAGGTTCGAATCCTGCGTGAGGAGAAAAAATTTTCTTGGGAAAAATTCCTCCTAATTATTACAATTGAAAGGAAAATACATTAATTTGTTATTATTTCAACTAATTTTAATTAGTCTAAAATTCATTTAAAACAGTTTCAAATTGTAATAACAATATATATTATTGAAATTTTGCCCGACAACAACCTTGTGTAGTCTACCTGTCAAATATAAATTATTTATATAGCTATTGTAATAACCATACTACAGCAAAAAAGTACTCGTAAGATTATAGCGATATTTACCTGTATTTCATTGTATGTTAGATGCTTGCTTCTGTTCCGGAATTTTTTTCTTCCTTCGAGATAATATTTTTAGTAATATGTTGATTATTCCCTTCTTTTTTAGGGTGAATAACGGTAATCACAGTCATCTAGTATCTGTTTTAGTCCCTATTAAATGTCAGTTGGTTAACTGATCATCGTCGAAGTGGAATAACAGTGGAATTTCAGATTGCCCCACTCACTCACTCACCCGCAACCTACTCGAGTCAACCCAAGCGAAGAATGCACTCGAGCA
This sequence comes from Protaetia brevitarsis, assembly GCA_004143645.1. Lineage (NCBI taxonomy): Eukaryota > Metazoa > Arthropoda > Insecta > Coleoptera > Scarabaeidae > Protaetia > Protaetia brevitarsis. Next base: position 61,217 of record RXPK01005083.1, on the reverse strand, counting down.
GTGTAGCATGTGAAATGCCGCCAAAGCTGGCCATACTGGGCCAGAACCTCCCCCAGGATGGAACCTCTAAGTTGGCAAGGCGCCGGACAGTCATAAGATGTGCTCCGGTGTCTCGTCCTCTAGGTAACATACACGGCAGAGTGGGCTGCTAGTCAGTCCTATGCGGTGCATGCGTTTATTAAGTTTGCAGTGACCAGTCAATAGCCCTACAACTTGATGTAGTTTACTGCGAGAAAGTTGCAGACAGTATCTTACTGTCCTGGACGACAGCCTGGGGATGGCTTTGCGTGCCTGACAGCAGGTAGTTATGGATGCCTATATCTCCTCGTGTAGAGTAGTGGTCCACTGGTTTATTAGGGTATTGAGTGTAGCCGAAGAAATGGGAGGAACAGGCTCCGGTCCCATGTAAGGAAAACACGAGCCCCGTCTCGCTAACCTATCGGCAGCCCCGTTTCCCATATTACCTTTATGACTCATCTGAGTATCAAATCACATCAAGTCATTATCAATAGCGATCGCTTCCGATGCATTGTGACACTGAAGTACTAGGCCCGAAGCGACATTATACTGCTGAGGGCTTTAATGGCAGCTTGGGATGCAGTGTGGTATACAAGATTATAATTTAAATTATAGTTAAATTTTCGTGCAAATAACGCTCTGTTCAAATTTAGAACTATTCATCAATCAACTATTGCACAATAGAAGACTATGTTAAAGGTACTGGGTTAAATTAGCCTAGACTTTTTAAATATATTTGGCATTCTGCAAATTTCACAATATTTTAAAACATAATAGATTTGCTAATGTAAAATCTTTATACACTATTTCATTGAAAGAAATAGAGTTTTAACGAATTGTAGTTTATGAGAGAAGCATTTATATGAATCCTTCTGTATATAATCTCCGTAAAGGAAGACATTACGCAGCAAAAATACTAATACTACTTTCTACTACTCCTCGTATAAAATCAATACTGCATTAAGGCAAATAAAACCAAATGCCTTGTATTTTGAAATATTTATGTATTACCTAGTTTAAAAGGAAAGGTATTAAATTTTAAGCACGAAAGTTTAGGCGCATGTGCTGATCGTTCAATTAGAACAAAAAAAAACGAAACATAGTTTCTACTCTTATAGATATTTTTATCATTCATCACAGAATTAATATTAAGTTAGTTTTAAGCATGAACATTTGTTTATTAGCATCATTATTATATCAAGGTTAGGTGGAGGAATGGTTGTAGTGCTATGCACTCGAACCAAACCCAAACCTTGCGGTTTTTCTTGTGTCCTCGATATTATTGTTTGTTCCTTTTGTATCTACCTTCTTTGTTATATGTCCTAGGGTTCACAGAAAAATAAATATTATTATTATTATTATATATTTAGTGACGACACGTACTAAATCTGCATGCGCATCTAATCGTACATGTTTTAATACAAATTGTAAATGCTTGTTAGATGTCAAATACCTTTACAGGAATTTCCAATTTGTAGGTATATTTTTCACCCAATTGAACCTAAAAAAAATTAAACAGTGGTTATTACATTTTGCTGTGCCTATTGCTAGTTAGGTTGAAGTTATGTTAACTGAAGCCGCTTTGCATAGATCTGTTACATATCTATTGTACTTTTGTTGAAAATAATATAGAAATGTGTTATAACAAAATCGTTGCGTAGTATTTAAAGCTTCTGCGATGTATTTGATACACAAAATTGTTGGCTTTTTAAATGGTGTCTATACGGGTAGAAGACAATAGTAGCTAGGAGAACCTGATTTTGAATATTTTTTTGTGTTGTAGACATAAATAGGTAGAACTTCGAATTTCATAGTTCTTCTACGCAATAATTATGCTATGCTATTACTTAATTTAAATCAAACTAAAAGCACTCCTATATTGAGAAAAAAAAAGATTCTTTGGCTCAAAGAAATATTTCTTTGACTTAAAGAATCTTTTGTCTCACAATCAGTGTACATAAATGGTCATCCAAAAGCAGCGAACGGAAAAATATGAATTTCCTATTTCTTATAAAGTATATTTGATAAAATACTTGAAATTCTTTGCATTTTCTTGTAACTCATTCCGGAAATAGACATAAACCTATCTAACCGTGTTTGTTACAATAAAGTTCATTTCCATAAGCTGTGATACTTTTCCGTTCATACATGCGTAAGTTACATACAGACATCTTAATTTGACAGATATGGTCTCAAACAAATTTAATAACCATAAAACAAAGAACGGTGACATTAAACTTGTAAAACATAGTCCGTCGTATGGATAAATGGCGGGGAAAGCAGTTATAAAAGGCAATTTCAGCCAAGAGTCAATAACGGTCAGTTTACACGTCTCAATATAAGAACCCACTAGAGTCCAAAGAAGTAATGAATAGTATCGATCGTACGTCCCAAATACGTATTAGGAGCTGGATTCGGAAAAATAAGGGTATAAAAATAAATTAATGAACCTTCTGAATTTTATCTGCGTGGAACTCGCGAACGTTGTCCTTTTCTATTGGTTACAGTCCCTTTTTCCGTTTTAATGTAAAAATAAATTTAACAACTTCTTGTACACTTTTAATTATATTTTTCGTACAATTTATTCCAACTTAGCGTTAAAATCGCATCATTTAGATAATATCTAAGTGCAGTGTTTTTATTTTATTCATTTATACACAGATCTGCAGTATATCATAGCACTAAAACTAATTAAAACCTTCACACCTACATACCAGCACAGTATTTTGATTGTAAATTACAGTCGCGAGCAAATGTTATAGGCACCTTTGACAAAACTAATGGGTTTCATGCTTCTTGCATTTTTTTTGTGACAGTTATTTCAACGTTTACATAATCGTCTTTATGGTTACAATAGTCTTATAGATACCCTTTGTAAATGTATTATTTTTTTTGTATATATTTTCAAGTCTTCGAGATGTCACTTTCCCCCTCCCACCTAAAAAGTAGTATAGCTGTACTAAAAACACTCTAATATGCAACAAATTAATAAGATCCCTTAAAATACTACATATTTATAATGTATTACCTACAAATTTTTATTTATTCATTTCTTACTGTGATATTCGCCCAAAATTTAGGGTGCCTATAACATTTGCTCGCGACTGTATGTCGGAGGACGTTTAAGCTTTGCCATACCACCACGCTATATAGTAAGCTCAAATAACATACCAGTTTAAATATATTGGAACGAATGTGCGACTAAAATAGAAAATTTATGATTAGTAGGGTACTCATTTTTAAATAACTATACGGAACAAAATCAAAGGAAACGCGACAATAAAAATAAGTCTTGGTTTATTTAATTAATGAATGAAACCGACGTGGTCTATTTTAAGGAAATATTTCCTAAATATTTTACATATTCTTAGTTCACTGCTTTGTTTTTCTTTCTCTTCCATTTGTGTTCTGCATGCTTGCCAGTAACGCAAATATTTCGATCTTATTTACAAGATACGCCCAGTTTTAATAGTGTAATAGCTGAACTTAAAAATCATCTAAAGCTAATCGCCAAGAAATCATTGAGTGGCTTTATAAACTGCTATTAGAATTTAAAATAAACTCTACTTTTGATTACCTTTCCTTAATAAGTATCATTTTACAAGTTGGAAGCCATGAAAAAACAGTAACTGGAAAATTTGATGTTCGTAAAAGAAAATGAGAGGTGTCACAGTCTTACAATGTTCTATTATAACTCTCACGCAGCATATTTTTTTATTTACAACTCTACAATTAAAAGATTTAATATTTTTTTTAAGAAATGAAAAAGCTCCAAAGTCCTTGAGTGAAAAAAAAATCATTTGGTGTTTGGCCCATTTGTAAGCGGCATTTAATTACCTCAAACACTTTCACGAAACCTCTCATATGAATATATTTGATTTAGATTAAGGTGGAGATGGTCCGCGGACTTGTCTCTCTGCGATCTTCTCAGATCTATTGTGATCCCTTTTTCCTCACTAATTTTGTCCTCTTAATTAGGCATATCGTTTTTAAGAGAGGCTCCTTTGTGTAGCTGTTAACTATATAAAATTCTCTACCTCCATTGCTAGAAACCTTGTCCTCGCCAGGATGTTGCATAGCGCGTGAACTGGTGCTTCTTTCTCCTCTTTCTCCTCTTGGTACAATCTGCAAGTAGCATCATATCCTCCTATTATGCATATTCTAACGTATTGTTAGTCTAGAGTGACCTACTATTATTTTTTCTTATCTTTACTTAGTACTTCTTCAATAAGTTCAAGCCTCTGATCCCATAGAAACTCTTTTGCTTGTCTGTCCTGATGACTTTTGCCACCACTTTTTAGTATCCACCCATCGAGGAATTTTTTGGTTTGTGATTTGGCAATGCCGAAAGAACGACCAGCTTCCACGAATGAGCTTGATAAACCTCGCCTGGCCAGAACGTCCGGCACCTCATTTCCTTTGGGCGCCCACCTCATTTATGGGGCTTACACACTTCCAAATCAATTTAGAATTAACATTTACGACAGTAGTCGCTTTAAATGCTAACTGGTTGTCACTTTATTTATGAAAACTAAATTATTACAAATCATCCCAACCCCGTGCTCCACCTAAAGAGGTACTACACGAGGCTACCTATTCTAAATACTATATGGGTTCCATAACAATTGAAATGTTCCTACTCTAACTAAATAATTTCCCTATGATTCTTAATAATAAAAACATAATACAGTTATAGCCTCGCGACCATATGAATACTACTTTTGTGAAATGATGAAATATGTGAAATGTGATTAGTTCACATAATCGCAAGTCTACTGAAATCGGTCAGTTATCAGTTATTATTAAATGCGCCCGTGGAACGACTTTCGTTATCTCCCAGCATTTACCAAGGACATTGATTATATATAATATCTTATATAAAATCAATGGTCACGGAGTAAGTGAAAACCATGGCAAAAACCTTACTCTGGGAGGATCTGGGAAGAAGACCCAGACCTTACTGACTGTCAGAGAAAATATCCACGCCGTTCCTTAAGTCGCTCCATCTTTCTATTTCTCTGGCACAATGATAAATCGCAGCGACCTTAGCCTGGACCGCCATTGTGTCTTCGCTGAAGTTTACCGAATGAGCCTTTTTGCGCTTCATCACATATGTTCCAACTCCTACGCCATAATCCATTTTAGAGCTGTTTATGCACCAGTTCGAGGCCGCTCTTACTAGAGTGCCTTTTCCTCAGTCTTCCTTATCTGAATTATAACCTGATACTCTAAGTTGAATTTCTGAACCATGGCATTACATCGCATCCCCATAAGAAATGCTTCCTTAAGTTCATCTAATAGTTTTTATGCTCAGCGATTTACTTATCGGTACTTGACTGTACGTAAGTATATACATATGCTGTAGACCTAGCAGTTTCTTGTAGGTAAACATGCAGCAGTGACAGGTTTGGAAGTACTTCCATTGTGGCGGTAAGAGTCGATCGCATCGCACGCGTGATACACAGACAAGCCAGCGTTTGTACGCCACTTATGAAATCCTCTCGTTTCCCATCACTAGTGGTTCTTCTAACGTTCTTTTATAACGTGACAAGGTGTGTTTTCTTAGCATTGACAGATAGTCGCTATTGTTTACAACATTTGTCAGTCATATTTACATCAATTTGCATGCCTTCCACCAAAATCTTTGGAATCCGTCCTTTAATGACTATTGTAGGGTTGTCACTATACTCCAAACAGTGAAAGCTCTTATCATATGAATACATAGATAGTGTATTATTAAATTAACAATTGAGGCGTGTTTTACTAGAACAGCATACGTATATGATATGTTTCAGTTTGCAGTCTATAGTATTGGCACAATATAATTAATAGCCAATACGCCAAAATAGAAATATTTTACACGTTCTCCTCAAAGCATTGTGCCATTTTTCATTTTTGAGCATCATCCGTGACATCGATAGCAATTCTAAGTTGATAAAACTGTAGAGAAAGATAGAGAAGGAACAACCGCAAGCCATACAAACCAGAATAAGTAAGGTTTAGCTCGCATTACACCATGTTGATAAAACTATGGACATTGAATGATCTGAAACATACACTGCACTTCAAATATAAACGTTATGAAAGAGTCCTATTGCATGGTTTTAGGTCATGGGTTATGATCACAGGATATATGCAAAAGATACAACTTTTAACAACAAATATTTCAGAAGGACCATGTGATTCTATTAGCTCAACAAAATCCTAGACAGAAATTACGATTAATCACAAAAGATGGAAATAAACAGGACACACATTTAACAAAAACAACTCGGGCTTCACTAAACAAAGCCTAGATTACAAGTTAAATGGGAAAACGTACCCTATATAACTTGTAAAATAAATACTCCTTTGCAATGTGACCAAACTAATAAGACTAACTTGTGAACAAGGAGTGGAGAAGCTATATTCTCTACATAATCGTCCATAATATTTCTAGATAACCCATAGGTACTGCTTGAAGAGTAAAAGGGATCTACTATTAGAAATGCAGAAAGCTATCGAATAAGAAATTCCAAAAAATATTTAAATATTCGCAAAGATTATATCAAAAAAATCTCATGTCACTTGTTTTAAAAAAATGCAAACTTGTTCGCAATAAAATAAAAATACATTAGAGCTTATGCAAAGTTAGTTCTAGTTTTAGAAGTAAATTTTAAATGTTTTTTTTATTTGTTTACTTGTGAGAGCATGCCTGTTTAATTAAACAAAATATCTAAAAATTAGCCAAGGTGTTAATTACGCGCCAGTATGTGTTAGCACATTAAACAGGTCAGACTATTTAATATTCTATTGTAGAGGGTCGCTTTACTATAAAAGCCGAACTTATTGATATTGTAAATTATCACATTTTCTTTTAAGAAGTACTCCACTTATCACATGCGCTTTAAATTCCTTAACTAGAATTCCTTTACATTCATTCCTCTATAAACTACTCTACAGTAATAAGCAGTGTAAAGAAAATAGTCCAGAGGAACGCCATTTAAACATATACATACATACACCTACCCCATTATCACGCCGCAACATAAACACACTTTGGCGTTATAAAGGAATTATTTCAGCTACATTAATTCCCAGTAAGATATTATTCGGTAGGTGGCTCCGCTATTAGCGGCGGCAATCTATCAACCGGAGACGTTTTACCTTTTCAGACGTTCCCTTGTCACGTCGACTATCACGTATTGCCTGTACATGATTTATGCCTTTTTTATATCTATTCGTTTTATCGTGTAATTTCCGTTTTCTAGATTCAATATGTGCTGATGTTTACCTGACTACCAAACCGTTACTATCACTTTATCTATCGGCAGGCTAGTGCGTTAGGAAAGGCAATTTACATAGATCACGCATTGAAATAACATTACTGCTTTACACATTTAGATGACACGGATAAAACGGGAGATAAGAAAGCTTATACTCTGGTCGTCATGATATGAAAGTTGATAGTAGACTTCATTGTAAATACGTTGGTATTTGTTAAATATATACGCATTTTATGTTATATTTAATACTAACCCAATGGTTCGCTATTACAAATGTTCAGTAATGTACAAAACATTTTCAAATTGCAACAAACTACTTCAACTACAACAAAATTTTAACCGGATATTTGGTTAACCGGTCAATTCGGTTGAGTCAAAAATATAGTGGACATGTTTTATAACTAGCATACTGATAACATTAATTGCCGATAGTGCTCCAAATCGTTTGTACAAAAATAAATTCCACTAAAACTTGAATTAAATACATCGTACATTCTGGAGATCTAGAAACTTGCCTGATTGTGAGTAAGTTACGGCGTATGGATTTTATTTCAGTCAATAAGTTGTGCTTCTAACTACTTATCGCTGACAAGTAGGTATCTAAATATTGGAAGGGAAATGTATGTTATAATACACTGTCTTAGAGCTAGTTATAACAATTCGTATTAAAAAAGCAAATGGGGATTCAGAAAATCGGTATGAAAATCAAAAATACTGCTAAATAAAAAAATTAACACCTTCGTTGATGTATGTTAAATGTGGTTCAATTTCTCGTATATCTTCAGGTAGTAAGATTTGGCACAAGAATCTTCATCATTCAAAAAATTAATTGGAGGGCAACCAAACGTTATAACTATTGTACTACATTGTAGATCTTCAAGGATTAGAAACTCCACCCTAAGTAAAATGCAATCTTAAAATAGCCAACATTTAGGCCAACATTTCTTTACTAAAAAGTAAAAATATTTATTTCACTATATTCCTTTCATGTAAAGTATTTGCTTTCAATGAAATAAACCTTTCTGTCAGTGTGTCTGTATTTAATCTTTGGCGTCTGAATACTTAATTTTTTCCGGGATCTATTTTTCCATGCAGAAACTTTAAATATTTTTTGCTTTGAAATCCCTCTGTTCTGTGAATATTAGAACGTTACCGCGCCGGAATAATCCTCTATTTTGCATTATATGAGTTGTGCATTCTAAAATAATCAGAGTGTAAATATACATCTGTAAGCGAATTTTGAAAATGACAAAAGACAATTGTTAATAAGATGAATTTCCCAAAATATTTTGTGAGATTATGGTAATTTCAAGGTGAATATCACAAAATATTAATAATAAATATAAATACTTGTTACAACCTCTCTTATGTTAACTTTATAAAATTCGATTGAAAATGCATATAATCAACAAAACTTTTTAAAAATTTCTTACTGTGCAACATAGTACGACTTACCAACTGCATTAGTATACTACTAATTATGTGCAGATAATTACAATATACATATAGTTTATTTATAATGATTTTTTTTTTACAATAACCACCAATACTCATACAATCTGCCACAATAGTAAACTACGATGAAATAGTACTGGCAACATTTTTGTTTTGCAGAATTTAAGAATGATATTAGTAGACTGAACTACAACTGTAGTAAATACTATCACAATATGTCTACTACAAACTGTTGTTCTACGTGCAAAAATAATTTTCTCTGTGTATCTACTTCGTGTTTCGAGCTTTAGCTAAGAAAGGTAATTATTTTTATAAAGATTACTGTGCAGATCTGTTGGAACAAATAGTTTGTTGGGATGAAAATTCCTGTCAAATATACCCAATGGATGACGGCAGCAATTGAAGGTTATCCTAAACGGGTACCAAAATAGCAAACACGCTGAAAGTTCTTTATGCTCTCTCATTTATTTTGTAGCTGCATCGTTCATTGCACCACTTTCGAATTCTAGCATTAGTGTACGTTTTCAAATACCTTTGAAATCCATTCATTGTTCCATAAAATGCAGAACTAGAAGCTATATGTAACAAAAACTGCTTCAGAGTAACACTGCTAATATTTTTTTTTTATATTATCCATGCCATGTCACGTTCACTAGAATATTGCTTGTATGTATACATATTTACATAAATATCTTGGTATATAAATGTACATCGCCAAGGAGAAGATCAAAAACATGAAGTGAAATGAAGAATTGCTTTCACGGTTTTTTGCACAAATGACGACATAAACTGGGGCGTGTTAGAATCAATTAAACTTTCCACTTGTTCCCGGTGCCTCTATATTTAGGTTAAAATCACCCCCTACTGAGACCCACCGTGCGATGGCAACGATGGCGGTACCAAGCGACGCGAAAAAGAAACGCGATCGTTACGTTACATCACGTCACGGGAAATAGAAAAAAAGGGGAATGGTCGGGTTATTCTTCTCCTGTATGCGATATCTGATATGAAATATTGTCCGCCTGGAGTAGGTATTCACTTTACCGTGAACGGCGAGCAATTCTTTTGATTTACGTTATCGTTTGTTTGTTCGGACGCGAAGAAAGAGTGTCATCGTCGTGACTTATTGACTCATGAAATTAGACGTTCAGATACCAGCAAAACATGACTTTTTATTCGATAAAAGGAAATACCGTTCCAGATAAATTATCTACCGTTAATGCTACGACACTATACATACTGTATATACGTTGCTCGGTCTGTATTCAATGTGTCGTTTGAAGACCCGGAGACAACAATGTAATGTCCTTTTATCGGACACGTGTTCAACGAAAATAAAAGCCATGACAACAACATAACACACACATGCTTATACGTATCTACATACAATGAGTCCTATCGAAAAGGCATTGTAGATAAGCAATCAATGTTTTCTTTCCAGGTTTTATAATTGAATTTTAACAGAAAGCTGGCAACGTGATTACATATTTCTTATTAAATATTTGGAAGTTCACTATTAATTGTTGTCGTTATCGTTGTGTAGACAAATATTCCCGTAGCGCTTAGAAAATATTTGTTAATCTTAAGAAAAATGCAAATTTTTATTGGTCATCATCAATTACTAGCTAAAATCTACACAGAAAATTTGCATGTAAACCATGTGAAGCAAATATTTGTAGCATCTCTTAGTGCGTAGTCATTACACCTGCAATATTATTAGCTGCAAATCAAAGCAACATATTTGTTAATTGATATGAATTGAGGAATGTACGCATACTTCGAAGTAATTTTCTTATGCGTATTGCTGTGTATTAATTGAAATAAATGAAAAATGCTAAACTGATTTTAAAATGAAAAGAAAAAAAAATATTAGCTAGCTCAACGGAAAAGATTTTTTTAAATAAAACAAAAAACTATTAATCTCAGAGTTACCGTCGCAAATTAAAACTTTAATCTAACCACGAAAAGTAAATTGTGAGTAAATGAAATCAGACTTTCTTAATTACACGAAAAATTGACAAGGTTTAATATAAAATAAAAGAACAGAATTTTTTTATAACCCAGTGACGCTATTAAACAATAAATTTATTTCAACAAAACGGGCTAAAATACAATTGTGTAGAAAAAAAAAACCCTGAACTGAAGGTTCTGGCCCAAAATAAAAACTGCACTAGACTATTTTATAATAGGACAATGCTATTCCTATGCAAAGCAAAAAAGAAATGTTTTATTTGTTCAGGAAGATTATTCAATATACAAAACCTTTGAATTTTAATCCACGTGGTTTCACAAATAAAATAATCTAAGCGTGGACAAATGCTTCTACTCACCCGAACGAGGTGACAGAAAGAAAAAAATGATACAGCAAAATAGATAAACAGAAAAATTAACTCTTACAAAAATTAAATGAGAGAAGAAACTAAAACAAATCTTCCTAAACATAAAATAATAATTGATCTTATATCTACCAAGTGTACACTTCAATACATTAACAATTATTACAATAATAATTCCTTGATGGACTATATTAAAGAAGAAAGTTAAATTTTTCAATACAAGATGAATAACAAAATGGCAACAATTATTTAAGAAATACGTCTACTCGCATAAATAGTCGAACAAGGAAGTCCTTAACAAAACTCTTTAATTATTTTTCCTACAAAAATCCCTCTCTCAAAATTCGTATAACGCAGACGTAGAACATTACAACGACAATATTTAATAGAATACGCATAAAAGCAGCACAAGCGAACAATAGACATTTGAAAGACTGGATTAATTAAAAACTTAACACTACATAAATAAAATCGTACAATAAACTAAAATTATACAAAACAAAACAAAATTGTGAAAATTCACGGTAAATTGAAAATCAGCTGTACGGACAAAGAAAATACAACAACCAAAATATGCAACTTAAAATACATCTCCACGATAAATGGGTTGTCCAAAACCACAGCAGTATGTATTGCTTAACACGTGAATGCCATTAAATAAATAGTAAGTAAGTAACGTTTATTAATCCATATCAAAGGAAATAATATATAAGAAAAAAGAAAAGTAATATTACAAAAAAATAAAAAACAAAAAGAAATTAAATCAGAATAAATCTTTATAAATATATAAACAAAAGTAATTCTAAATTGGGTATTAACTAAAATGAAAACATAATCCTAATTAATAACAAAAATAAATTCATTCTAAAGCACTCTTTCCTTAAATATTAATAATAAATTTAGAAATGCATAATAAGCCAAAGAAAAAATTCTTAAAACTGCAGAAAGTAAAGCACCATATAAATTAAACTAAAATTCAGTCATTGTATAACAACATTTATTTAAAAGAATATGATAAAAGAACGCTTTTCTGGTGCATATAGAGTAGAACGGCAATTAAGGAATGACTTTTATTGTTTTCCTTAAATTTTCCAGCAACGTTTTGACCACAAACTTTGGTCTCAAGTCAACAAGGTCATTAAGCTAAAAATGAAATAATTGAACAGTACAAAACGACATGAAAAAATAAATGTCGATTAAATAAACAATTCTGTCAATAATATATAAAACAACGAATTAACGATTATTAATGTCATTCCACACAGTAAATTAAACATAACGCAACTAAAATCAAATGTAAACGGTTATAGAACAAACAAGAATGAATATAATAGGTCAAAATATATGCCCGCGAAGAGACTTTTTTGTAAAACGAACTATGTACGGGTAAAAATAAACATGAATGACTAAAAGTGGTAAATTCCGAAAGGAATAAACCAATTAAAAGGCCACAAATTAAAATTAAACAGCAAAAATGACTATTAGACAAGTATGATTCAACAAACACAGCGAAATAGTAATTAATGTTTAAGATATGATAGAATAACGTTATAAAGGTTGCTAAAATTATTGGTGGTATCAGTTTTAAAATTGTAATTATCACAATTTCTTACTGGTAATACTTCAGATATTAATCTCTATAGAAATTGTCTTCATAATCAACAATGGTGGGATTACAAAAATCAAAAGCCTGACCTAAAGATATAGAATGATGCGAAAGACCTGCGCGGCTATTTGCAATGGATACGTCATATTGATGTTCAAACATTCCTTCAGAAGCTGGGAACTCTTGCCAATATAGCATTGTGGTGTATAGTTGATATTACAGACCACATTCCTGCTCTCCAATAACTGCTGATTACGTTTTTAAGTTATTGAAAATCTTCAACCTTTCCAGAAAGTTACTAGCAGTGTTTCAATCAATCACTCATTTTAGTCATTTTAGTTTCTCAATTTTTTAAGTAAAAAGGTAATCACTAAATTTCTCAATTGATGTAAAATTACGTAATACATAGAACGGCAACATTCAAACACCGAATGATAATTGTATATTTTTACGTAAATCAGAGGAAAACGACAACTAACAAATAGGAATGATTCGTCATTCCCAGCATTTGACAGCTCGTGAAAGACTAATTAATGGTTGGTCCAAACATTGTTGGCAAAAATTAAGTGACAAAAAGGATAAACAGTTACGCAAAGTGCGGCTATTTTTAATGTAATAGATAAACACAGAGAAACGTTTGATACCATTGCCACCACAACCTTTAGTTTCGACAATATTCATAATGTATATCCTAATAAAACATTTTTTCGAGCAAGGACGTTACAAAATTTGTAATGAAATTCTAGGTAATAAGTATAATAATAAAAGGTACTTACTACTAAAAAGAAGAAACAGAAACAATAAATGAAAAAATTCGTATGATGGCACTTTTTGGCGTTCAAGGGCGACAATACAAAAATTAAATCTTTCAGAATAAATCAGCACGAAATGATGGAATAATCAAATTTTAACTACACCACCATTCACTGGTGTCAAATAATAATGTCTTTATTGTCATAGATTCCAAAAGAATATCGACATTGTCATGTAAAAGGACTTCTGTTTCTGTTTTGCATTTACCTATATAACTAAAGTAAAAAATAAATATAAAAAAGGACTTAAAAAGACACACAAACACTTAAGTATATTTTTAAATAAATGTAAAATCCATATTCAAGTTTAATCGCGAATATTTTTAGAATGCAGAGACAGCACAAATCGCTTCAAAACGTTGACGTAGTTAAATTATATTGCATTTTGAAAGTTTCTTGGACAATTAATTAAAAAAAAAACGTTTTTGCTCTTCTTTATATTTACCGAGTATTTAATTTAGTTTAAGTGTAGTTAACATTAATTACTTAAAAATCCTAAAATTCGAATTCTAATATTAAAATCTCATTTTTGAATCCATTTACGAAAAGCTAAAAATAAAAATATAAAACATAAAAACATAAAGTATCTCTGCCTTATTTAAGAAAGTATCCCTAACAAGACAGGTTAAATTAACCGTAATATTCACATACCTTAAGTTCTAATTATGCAAATAAATACGACGTCGGTAAATTATCTTGATTATTTAATTTTTGTATCATATGTTTTACATTTTTTTCTTAATTATATTGTTATTTATTTACCCGATATCAGCATTTTAATACTTTAGAAAAAATATACTAAGTATATGTAATTCAATCAGATACTTTCTAAACGCCAATCTACAATGTGCAACCCATATTACAAACATTCACAAGAGATTGTCCAGCACCTCAAAGTACGCCCATGAGATTGTCAAAAAGTTTCATGTCTCTAAAGCCATTTACATCTCGCAAATAATTTTCACAATTCAATTACAGTCATTAAAATCAATCGTATATTATTATTTCTGTATTACAATGTGTATATCCACTAGCTTTTGTGTTTATGTGAAAATAGAAGCTTCATAGATCGAGAAACACGTTGATAGAACATGAATTTTCAAGTTTCAATTACAATTTATTGCTGGCATTTTATGTCGGTGGTCGTAATTCTAGAAATTACATTGTGCCGACTTTCAGGTGAAGCCCTCAAAAATTTAAACGCGTAAATTTTGTATAGAGGTTCGTCCTGTATACCTTTACTGCTACAGCCCCTGAATTATACCGTTGGAAGAGCGCGTTCTCTGTGAAAACGTGACGCTAATCAAAATTTAAGTCCGCACCAAAAAGAGACTTGAATGAAAACGCGTATATTACAAAAACTAGCATGTGATTTCCATAATCAGCGCCGTCCGATACACATTACGCCCGCAATTAGTAAACGTGGTACTTTATCATACGTTACTAGTTATTACGCTTTGACAACATTAATTTATGGGGAGAAGTCTCCAAGTTGGAGAGTTGTACGTACCCGTTAATACGCCCCTAGTGGTTTATAAAATCTTCCAGGAATACTCTTGTATAAGTAGCAACTAATTGATGTATGTATATGCGTATCTGAGGAATTAGCACCATACTTTATCACGCCATTTGAGGCGACACACATTACGAAAAGCTGATTTCTTCAGGTAATATATATTATTAGATTGTACCACCACCAACTTTTGAAAGTTTTATTAGTATTTGACTTAATTAAAAAATATAGACTTAATAAAAAATTACATAAACTGTTAGAACTTATTAGGAAAAAAAATTTTTATTGCCAAAAGTGCCACTTTCATCTGATGTGAAATTATTGCAATCGAGTCCATCTTTTCTTTAGCACTCAATATTTATTTTACATTAAAGGTTAATTACTACTAGTCTAATGCGTGCTCTGCTCATTTCAGAATTTCTAAAACAAATGAGTGCTGCTACATATAATTCAACATTTCAACTAAATACATTCTTTTACTCTTCCTCGTGGAAAATTTAGTTTAATATAAGCTGCTAGATTTAAACGTTATCTCTACATGTAACTTAAAAAAAAAAAAACGTTTCCCGTATTCTTCCAAAATAAACACGTCTATTCGAAAGAAAAACGTCTAAAATAGGCTTCAATAGGGTTTGAAGGTAGAAAATCTTCGTTTTTCTAAGATATCTAACCTTATTTCCCAAGTTATAGCTTGCCTTACCACTGGTGTATGGAAAACACATAAGTATATACTATACTTCAATTACTGCTACTAAGAACTTGATCTAGGTGATTGTTACTATAACCACATCGAAATAGAATTTCCAGAAAGTTTCTTATCCCATTTTGTATAAAATTGCTCTGACCTGGTGGTCATTTATGATTTCATATGACCTACTACCAATATATTTATTGTACTTTCTGTACAATGATATTTTTTATAACTCGAACACTAACGCAAGTACTATGGCCTTAAATATTCTATTGCTTATTAAATTCGAATGGACATAATGGACGATAGAGAAAGTGCTTTGGTGCAACAAAATCTGTTCATTTAAAACGTTGCTCCTCTATGCAAACAGAATATTCTTACTTCAAAAACGTGCAATAAGGAACATTTTTGGCTTACGCTACAGAGACTCATGTAAAAGTACTTTTAAAAATAACAATTTGTTAACGATGCCTTCCATATATATACTTAAATGTGTCATGTACGTAAGAGAGCACATCGATGACTTTGTAAGACATAAAGATAATCATGAATACTTAACTCGATTTAATAAAAACATTCAGGTCCCTAAGCACCGTTTATCACTTTATGAATCAAACCCGAAGTATAAAGGAATTATTTTTTATAATCACCTCCCCGAAAACATTAAAAACTGCACAACTATAAGTATTTTCAAAAACAAGGTGAAGTCCTTACTAACAGATAAAGTTTATTACTCCACAGATGAATACCTTAATGATAGATTGTAAGCACATTTGTTTTTATTAACATATATACATTTTTGTTTATTTTTTTTTTGCTTTTTTTTGCTTAATATATTTCTGTTTAATCTTAGCGTATTACATAGTGTTACCTTATTTTTGTTATAAGTTTTAGGATACATATTTTTGTTTCTGTTGTTAATGAGCATGAATCTTAAGAATTTAATCGTTTATTTATGTACTAACTATTTGATTCCTAAAGTAATGCATGCACATACTGTATTGTTTGACTTATCCTATATCTTATAGATCTTCAGGATGAATAAATTTATTATTATTATTATTATTATTATTATTATTATTATGGTGAAACACTACTGGTATAATAAAAGAAAGGCATGAAAGAATTGGTGCTTTTTTTTCTCACAAAATTCCCTATATATTTAAAAATATTCTTTGCCAGCAGTTTAGTGAATTACATTTCTTCAAACACGCTAAAAGGCATTCATAAATAGTGTTCACCCCTCTAAAATAAACCAATCACGAGTGATAGTAGCAATCTGTTGACAACACTGTTTATGTAAGTTAATATATTAGAAAAACTGATAGAAATAATTCCTTAAACTAAAAGAAATAAACTGTTCGTTTCCTTTAAAGTATTCATTATGTATTCTTTAAAGGAAGCGAATTGATTCGCATTATCCTGAAAAATTTCACTGCTATGAGAAATTGTCGTATTTTATAGTTATATAAGGCGGTGTCCAAATTGCCATACTTACTGAAAATTATCATTACCTAGAAAAGTGCCATAGGTAAATTGTTATGTGTAATATTGTCAAATCCCGAGATTCTACAAATAGAATATTTCGTTAACAAAATAAGCAAATGCGGGATAGCTATTTTTGGATGGAATGTCGCCACAATTGGCTTTTATGCCGAAAAAGCTGTTTTATTGTTCGACTCCTTTTGGTTTTACATTCGAAATTCAAAATTCGTTTTTCCTTTAATTCTTTTCATCTATCTTATCCTTACTCATCCTATTTCTCTGCTTTCCTTAGCGATCTTATTTCCTATTGATGTTATTAGTCTGTTATCATACATTCTGTACTATTGAAGCTTACGGATATTGACCACATACCTATTTTTACGGCACTAAATAGTGAATACAGTTCTCCATTCTATTTTTCTCTTCGATCTAGCTCTGGCATTAGCAGTATGTTTTTATTTATTTTTCTTCCTCGTTTGGTGTTCCATGTATTACCTTCTGAATGTGTATGTATACATACGTAGCTATGCGCTTCTAGTAAATCTTTCATGTGCTAGCACTCTTTTCTCGACTGAAATCGATTAAGCCAATAAGTCGTACAAAACGGTTCCACAAATAAAATACAATTCCGAACGCTGTCGATTTAGCAATTCGTTCCCAGGTTTTAGCAAGTGAAATGTGCGTTTACATGCAAATGCAAATCGAAGGCGGGGAATTCTCAGATTTTAGAACCGCTGAATATTCAATAACACGGTCTAGCTTTATTCCCGCCACTAATACAAATAACGCCGATAAGGGAATCGTAAAACCCCGCGCGGCATTCTTCTGAATATACGCGAGATCCGACACGCAGCACGTGACCGGATCCCCGGCAATAATCGATGCATATTAATAAACGGTTCACAGAAACGTCATGCGAACAAAGAAAATTTGCAAAATAAAGAATTAATCGAGCTACCGATCGGACTCCAGGCCCTGTGTTTGTTAAATCGAACGCCGAAAACATAAACCACGTAGACTTTGGACCACCGGCGCCGAACACTAATACCTACCTAAAACCCCCAATAACAAGCAATGAAGATAGTAATAAATGCATCGGGGCGAGCGATCCCTTGACAAGAAATTGGAATTTTGTCCTCGAACTTTATTGCTTTTGTTTGAAGGAACGTAAATTCGTTCTTTACGTTCCTATCTCGGTTTCAACAAACCATAAACGAGTAGGTAGAGTACACAAAGGAGTCAATATAGGCAGATTCGTACGGGAAACTTATTTGAAAATCGGTTTTATTTGAATATACAGGGGTATGTAAATATTTATGCAAGGACTGGAAATCTTATTACTCACATACAGTCGCGAGCAAATGTTATAGGCACCCTAAATTTTGGGCGAATATCACAGTAAGAAATGAATAAATAAAAATTTGTAGGTAATACATTATAAATATGTAGTATTTTAAGGGATCTTATTAATTTGTTGCATATTAGAGTGTTTTTAGTACAGCTATACTACTTTTTAGGTGGGAGGGGGAAAGTGACATCTCGAAGACTTGAAAATATATACAAAAAAAATAATACATTTACAAAGGGTATCTATAAAGACTATTGTAACCATAAAGACGATTATGTAAACGTTGAAATAACTGTCACAAAAAAAATGCAAGAAGCATGAAACCCATTAGTTTTGTCAAAGGTGCCTATAACATTTGCTCGCGACTGTATATATATATATTAAGTATCTGCGTGTTAACTGATAGAGTACGTATATATATGATTTTATTTGGTTATTACCAGGGCCAACTGAAACATACCTTTTAATGGGAGAGCGGCAAACAAAACTATAATAAGTTACTAATAATCGCAAAAAATCGTGATCGTACAAGTGAGCATCAAAGCAAAAAAAAACATCTCTTTGTATTCGACGGCCGACAAAGCTCGAATTCACAGAAAACCTCCATTGGCGTAACTGTATGAGCAACATTGACGACTAATATGATTTCTAAATTATTTGTGGAGATAAATTGAAGTAGTAATAATCAGAAGAAGAAGAAGAAGAAAATAACACCTAATCTAATAATATACAACAGAAAACCTTATGCATACGCACTAAACTAAACAGAGAAATCCAAAATACCAACAGAAAAATACACGAAAACAGAGAAATGTATAAAATATAAACTAAATTAAGCCAAGAACTTTCGAACCTCTACAAACCAAAAGAGAAAATATTAGAAACCAATATCACACACATATGTATATACATAACAGACACAATCGGAAGACAACGTCTACTGGTGATATACACTTCTAAAATTAATTTTACGTAACATATCGAACACCACACAAATGCTTACTGCCCTAAGATAACTGATGTTTATGCATATGTATCTATATACAAAAAATTCTAACTCGTTCTACGCCACTGCATATTGAGGATAATCCTTGCGTAATATATAAAATGCTTCGCCCTAGTTATCACATAAAAAAAATCATTTACATTTCATCAGGAAAATAGAATATCATCTTGGGAAATCATTACCTCAGCATTCGTTACCAACGTGTACACGAAAACTTGGTTCATGTTCATTTTACTATTTGTGGTCATGGGCGATGCCAGAGGGTAGCAGGGAGGGAATTTCCGTCTCCTCTGAAATCAAATCTCTGAAATAATTACACCTTTTCTGCACATTGGTCGCCGAGAAGACTAACTAGACCTACATAACTCTATTTTAATGAGTTGCCAAATATTACTAACGCATTCGATAGATTAAATATGTATAATTTTCCAGAGCTACGCTGTGCATCGAGCACGAATTTTGGCTAGCAGTGATAAATACATACATAAAGTCTTTATATTTCTATTGCGTTCATACATTTGAAGCGCTGATGTAATGGGACATATCAATATTTACTGCCTCAAACTTGAATGTGTTCATAGCTGTTTTATTCAAAGCACTTAAAAGGAGCTTTATGTTTATACAGTGTCATGTTTCTTTCTACTTCATTTCAAGCATGTGCATGAATGTAGTAAAAACCATATAGCAGGTCTGTGGTATTTGACAGCAATCAAAGCTGCGAAATCTTTCTTGGAAGAAGCATATGTAGATGCCCAGCTAATACCTGTACACCAAAAATTATGAGCGGAAAATCGAAAAGTCTTATTGTCAACCATACCAATCATAATATTGTGTGGAATTCGTGACTTACCGTTAAGACACAAAGAACAAACCAAAGGGATTTTGGAAGAGTTAGTCTCTTTCAGAATTGATAGTGAACTTCGACCCAAAACAATTGAAAGATGATAATAAAAGTATAACGCGACAAATACAAAATGAACTCTAAATTTGAGTGTTAATGCTGTAAAAAGTTTTGTTTTCAAAGGCGCTAAAAATTGCATGCTTTATCCTTCATATTAGCGAATTAATCAGCGGATATATTAGGAAACGAACAACTGTAGAACTGAGATTTTTCGATGAAGTAAAAATAACGGTACGCCAAGAATTTCTCGGTTTTAGAAAAATTGGAACCTATGGATTCAGCTTAAACAATCGACAAATTTTTACAAAACGCAGAGTTGAACACATAAGAATGATCTAAATCATATCACTGAGATTTGTAACACAGTGCTTACTAAATTAATATTTCAATTTCTGCAAACCCCTCCTTCGGTCGCACAAAAGTCTCCACAATGTGAGTCAAATTTTTCACTCTCAACACGACCTTTTTTCTTGGAGTAATTAACATATGTAATATGCACATTTATACAGATGGCACTTTATTTGTGAAAAGCTAAATAATTACAATTCATCCTAAACCGCGTGCTCCCCCTAAAGGTACTGCAGGCTTCATGTTCTAATTACTATAGGGATTCTATAATAATTAAAATGTTCCTATTCTAACAAAACATTTTCCCTATGATTCTCAATAATAATAACAAAAATATAATAAATCGATGAGCTATCAGTTATTGTGTTTGCTCCCATGAAGCGACTTTAGTTATCTTCCACCATTCGCCAGACAGTAAGAGAAAACCATTGAAAAAAAGGGAGCAGGAACTTGGAAAAAGCGCCAGACCTTGTTACTGATAGCCAGCAAGTATTATTATTATCCTTCTGAGTTTGGAAGAGACAGTCTCCATGTCCCCTCAATTCCGACAGCCGTGCCGTCTTCAGGTAGCTACCCCGTTCTTGGCATATCATGAATTTGTCTGTTCCAGCATCAGAAAGATGGTCCAGCATAATGATCTAAAAACAAAAAAAAAATAACAGCAGTACCTATTCTAATACAACAGTAACTTATATTTTAAATATTAAATTTTAATTAATTAAAATTACATACTACCCTACTAACTATCTAAATATCCTGCAGTAACCTATCTAATTCTTTACCAGCATTACTAAGAAATTCCCACCGATTAGTTAGTGTTGAATATTTGAACAGTAATGGAGGCTATAACATTACGTAATATACGTTACCGTAACGACTTTTTGAAATGTTAAAATAAAAAAACACAAAATCATGTTTGCTTGCTTCTCTTTTTTTTGTACTTGATGGCGTAGAATCCGAATCTACAATACAAAGTGAGGGTTCCCATTTATGATTTCAAAGTTGTCCCCCTTCCCACTCTGGGGGGGTGAGGTTGGGAATCGAGTTCGGCACCATTCACTGAGCCCTGAACATTATAACATTATAACGAATCTTATTAAGATCTTTTTTTTTATTTGATGCAGTGTTTTAGAGATATTCCGTTGTCTCAAGATAAAAAACTGACCTGTATATGTATATCTTATTTATTAGTCTCGATAAACATGATGACATAACTTGATTCATGAAGACAGAATACTTCACTAATTCAAGGTATTTATTTATCATTCTAAAGGATGTGCAGAGTTTATTAATTACCACAAATTAAGGGCATTTATATAGAAGTGATCAACGTATCACCTGTAACCTGAAATTCGAGTAATTGAGCATTACCTATATTTAACTTTAAGTACAACTTCCCGAGGATTTAAATGAAATTGGTCGTAGGCTTCATGAATATAAACATTTCTCGTTTCCGTATCTAACTTTGCAACCATTAATTCCGAAATAATTGGATTTTTTATTGTATACTTATATACTTAAGCAACAAACAAAGAATTCCAAATCACATCTTGTTATTTTTAGTGTAAATCATTTAATGATACTTTCAACTGTAGCAACTCTGTTTTCTTATATAGCATACGATATAGCTTAAAATTTGCATTAGCTTTCTTTAGTTATGCTAAAGCAGTTTGGAGGTTATTGCTACAGAAAAGTTTGTTTTAGCATACCGTAATTGTTTAAATTCAATACTTCATATTTACAAAAACGTGTTATTGTTTGAAAACTTTAATTGTGAATATTTTCTGTTGACAGTGATTCATTCTTCTCAGTTATCTCAAGTAAATATTATTCCTAAACTGTGCCCATGCACGAACATACCCCAGAAAGTATTGTTACACTGACTGACATAAAACTTTGACAGGAGGCTGCATTTGGCGCCGGATCCGTCTGTTTATTTGTATACACGTCGGTTGAGCGTCTGCTTTAAGTAAAATTATATACAAAATCTGTTTAGGTACTACACTTACAGCACGGATACAGTTCAAATTAATTCCTCTGGTATTTGCTTAAACAAAGTTAAAAAGTAAACTGAAACCTCTTAGAATCACATATGAAACGTTTACAAAATTCCAAATAGATTGTGGAAAATTAACAAACTAGCGAATTTGTGTAAACAAATTAAACATTCTGGGATAAATAGGTGACTAGTTGTTAATTTAAGGCATTTATCGTCCACCCCAGTGCTTTGTTTGCATTGGATGATAATATCCCCACCTTTCAAATACACGTTCAAATATAAATCATACCATTACTCAGAATTTTAATTTCTGTCGTGGCTCATCCGCGTCTTCATCTAACGTACTATTTAAATATATTGCTATACAGATATAAAAACAAAATCTGCAGTTATTAGTGCCGTGTTGTTCAATAAATTAATATATTTTTCCTTTCATTATTTCCATATATTAACAAGATATATCTGTCAATCGGTGAAGAAAGTGCGTATTAGTGTTTGCATTGCATATATTATGGTAAGGAAATGAAAAACATATGTGTGAGCAAAGGATGTTGAACCTGCACCTTAGAGACTGTTTGTTTTCTTTGTTATCGGTGCGAGATCATGTTCTGGAAAGTGTTTATCGATGATATATAAACTATCAGGTATGTAAACTTTATAGATGCCAAAGACAGCCGAAGTATTTGTGTGTGAAAAAGCAAATGTGATCTGGAAAATGTCAAGCGACACTTCGGTTCAATGAACACATATTGCACAAAAAGGAAATCGATATCCGTTTCTTTATTTAATTAAGTGCATTGATCTAAAAGGAGACTGCTGCGATACATGATTACACATTTTAAGGTCAAGTTAGAATATGGTAGGGCATCATTTAACATAATAATTATTACAAATTAACGTACTCACATGCGGATGTGGATTTTTCGAAATTCTAGTAGGAATTTGATCTTGAAGCTCGATTATCTTGATCCACATAGTTTAGATAACATATTTTCAGCTACTTCCTGCATACAAAGTGTGTATACAGGTCTTCTTGTTTTTTAATGGCGCAATTTTTATCCACCTAATGAATTTTCATTCCCAAATTGCACCAAATATCTTATATTGATATAACCAGATATCTATAAATATTGATTATTAAATAATTTTTAAACAGTTATATCATGTTGTACCTATAATATACATATTTCAATAGTATGCCTTATAAGTGAATATATTAGTGATATTGTACTTATTCAGAGAGCATGCTGAATTTCTAGCAAAACAAAACAAACGGTTGATAAGTATCACAATTATAGCAAAGATTAGTGAATTATTGGATATACACGGAATTTATCTTGTTCATAAACAATTATCATAAATCCAGATTTATGGAAATCGGTATACTTTCTACTTTTTTTAATGGTATATAGAGTAGAATAGAATTTATATTTATTGAAGTTGCCTTAACATAATGACACTTTTAACACTATTTATAATTACACGATTTAGACAACATGCTAAAGCAGTTTTAGAGGTTATTATTAAAACTATGCCCTTATTCCCTTATTTTGATATTAACAAACACCAGAATGCCTATTACTTAACAAAACGCATTCAAAAAGGAATGGGGGCAGTACACATAACAGCACGTGGTTACACCTTCAGATGCCACCAAACAGTGTACAACAATCTTTGGTAAGTTTAATTTCTAGATTCTATATCTGTAATCGTGAATTTGTGCAAAATTGATATCAGCTACTCCTGACTTTGTAGTAAATTTTATAGAATAAAACAAATGTGGTTTAACTCTTTAATTTGTTCTAGTAAGTGTGATAGCCTTAATAGCGCTGTTTGCAATTTCTGAATTAAAAAAATTACAGCACAAGGGATAAACTCATTAAGTAACCAATAACGGTAAAATTGTACATTTATAGCTACAGTACCTGTAAGAAATGCGATATACTCTAGGTGCAGCATTTAATATAAAGGTATTCTGTATTTCATTTTTCCTTTTTAACGCTGTTTAAATTTCTAATTAAACTAGTGTGAGTTGTAGCACATCCATGAGTATGATGCACAAGGGTCAGTTAAATTTTGTATGACACTTTTAGGTTAACGCAACAGAGATGCTGAACGTGAACCAAAAATCTGTGGAGGTTAATTGTTGAACGACTCTCGATGTTATTATACTGCAACAATTCTATTGAAGACATGAAAGTAGCGTAGATGGATGACAAGAACCATCACAAAGTCCTAAATGAATTAATGACAGAATGGCATGGAAGATAAGAGAAATGTGTTACATTTAACAGAAAATCTATTAAGTATTACCAGTTTTCTTATGTTGCTAAAATACTGCGAATCAATATTTTGTACACGTATTGATGGTGTCGTGAGAAAATCTCCTATGTAATTTTTCGGAAAGTTATACAGTAATTAGAAAGTGTTTATCTCAAGTGCATGTCTCAGTGCATGCATATATCTGTCTGTAGATTGCATCCCATTCTAATGAACATTTGTCAAGCTAACAAGCTACATCGGTTAAGTAATAATGAATAGTCAAGTATAAATTGAGTTGTCTGTATCAGATGCACAGTCGAAAGAGCCTAACAAATATGGCCGCGGCAGGCATTGTCCTGTCATTGATTTGCAGTCTTCAGACGTGTACATACTCTAAAGCTAAGGTGTTTTCAGTTCGGATATTGATACTGACATCAATATCCGAACTGAAAAACTGATTTAATCCTTAAAATTATTGCTATTCTAAGATTTGAGATCTGATATTTATATAAATACTTTGTAATTACTGC
The DNA here is from genome assembly GCA_004143645.1 of Protaetia brevitarsis. Lineage (NCBI taxonomy): Eukaryota > Metazoa > Arthropoda > Insecta > Coleoptera > Scarabaeidae > Protaetia > Protaetia brevitarsis. The sequence continues at coordinate 35,642 of RXPK01005083.1, read as the reverse complement.
TGCGGAAGGAAAACAATAGAATTTTTTTCATACCATCGATATGTACAGTCACCGACATTATTATTTAGCACTCGAACGAATGGCTCGAAGCTTTGATGATGCTAAATATTAATGTCGGTAACTGTACATGCAATACTTAGGGATTAGCAATGTAAACAAAATATGGAAACCAGTAATTCCCAATATGCTCCACACAGTAACTACAATATTGTACACATAAAAAAAATAAATATATACTAAATACTTAGTGTATACTACAAATATAAGTTAGAAATATTTACAAAATAAAAAAAAATTTCGTTCCAGCACTGAATAACCATGATCGAACTTTTTCCAGTGGCTCTGTATATTCTTCACGTTGCTGCTATATTTTCCTACACTAACCACAGTGGCGGCAATAAGTTTTAATTCATTCTTTTTCCACATTTTTTATGTAGTAACTAATAGTATAGCAGTCCTAGATAAAGAGTAATGTTCTTTTAAACACGTCGTGTGTTATTTTATTAGTGTATTTTCTCTTTAAACAAGAACCTGTTTTCCTGTTTAACCAGCTTTGTACCTTCTATATTTCCCAAGATAGTAATAATATTCTTATCAAAGACCACTCTCTATTTCTAAGATGAGTCATTTATGGACCAAAGTTTATTAGAATATTGTTCAGAACTATGTCAGGTATACCTTTACCGTATGTCTGGCCACTTGACTTCGGGACACGCTCTATATATGTAAATATTGTCAAACATCACTTATTGGAGGACTCGTAACTAAAATTTTCAACTATCTACGTATTTTGCTGAAAATTAAATAGGTATATTATGCAATTACGTGTTATAAGCAACAGATAAATGGCGCTATTTATTGTTACTATTTCATATGATGTCGCTCTGATAGGTATCTGGTCTTTATAACATACACACCTGACATTTACTGATACCTGCAATAAACTGTTTTTATGCTATGCTGTACCAGTTGTAAACGAAAATAGAAAGACATTAAATCGCGAATTGGGTCACAGTGCACCTAATCAATAAAAAACCGACATAAAGTGAATTTTCTTTCACCCGGAGCTTTACTTTTATGAGGTTACTACTACACGATGCTTTATAACTAAATAACTATAAATATAATATTTATATGGTGGTAATAAACTTACTTGTTTTTCTATAGACTACTAACCTAATAATTAACTACATATAGAATGAGACACCTTATCTGTTTTATTTAGGAAGAATCTTAAATTTATTTGGTCCCAAAACACAAAACGAAATTTAAAAAAATAAGCGCAATAAATGCTACTGCTTTAAAAGCCAGTCTTAGGAAAATTTACCAATGGAAAACATGAAACTGTTTTCATATTTTTCTTCATAAAACCTACCATGGAATTATTATCTGACAAATACGATAGTAATGAAAATCGAAATAAATGCGAAAATAAAGTTAGTGCAATATTTAAACTGTGGATCGATTCATATTCGTAATCACTCTTATAACGTGGATACACTAATTTGCTGTAATAATATATTACAGATTACATATCGTGGACGTATCTTGATAAAATATGTGGTTAGTTATGTATATATTTACTTTATGCGATAAATATTGGAAAGAAAGATGTTTTAGGTTATTACTCATTACGTAAACTAATAAAAATCAATTCTTGCGGCACTATATATGCAAAGTATTTCAAAATCTCAATTATAAACAATCCGGATGGTGATTAAGATTTAAATAAAAAACCAATACTTACCCTGGAACATCCTGCAAAAAGCTCTAACTAAGCGGATTTAAAGACTAAACAATATTTGTTTAAAGTATTTTCCCATATTGTTACAAACACGCCCATACTACAAAAATTGTACGAAGTTCAACACCCTGTATATCTCGCAGTGAATATTATTAGGTTATTAGAATTTATATTATAGTGAAGGTGCTTTTTGGATGCAGTGAATGCAGTGTATCTTGTTTAATGTGGCTTAGGTACTTCCGGAAAACTCTTTATACCTGAAATGTGCATACGTTCTTAGGTCGATTTAAACAACAAATAACTTTTACTTAAAACTTCTTCCAGATTATTACAAAACTTTCCGTAATGCAAGAGTTGCCTTTATGTGCAACATCCTGTATACTTCGAAATACAGACGTATTTGTAAAGTTAAAAAATGTTAAAGGGTTTTTCACCCCTTCAATTCGTCAATAAAACAACTCTGATATATACCGGATGCGACATTAGTGTGTCGGCGGAATTTAACACGAAAACTATCAAAGATAGGAAAGTGAGATTCCCTGCACATATATAGTATAGCACTGCGTATCATATAAAATTATTTGCAAACATACAGGGTGTTGCAAATTCCCACAGTCACCTTCAATTTTTTTTATTTTAAACGGATTGCTGTACTTTTTAGTAGATATTTTGATAGCTACTTAAAATATTTTTCCAATGATATATGGGTATATACACTTTAGACAATTAGTTTTGGATATATCGCAAATTTTGGCAATTTTTTTACGATTACAGCTTTACAGCAGCCACAGAGATTTTAAACTTTATCCCAAAAAACTAATGTATGTCGCACGTTATTCTTTTGTTATCAATTAGGGGCTAACACTTTATATGTTTCGAGGTAATGCAACGTAAAAATATATACAGGGTGTTAAATACGTAGTCACATTTATCAAAATTCAAACCTTTTCTTTTCGATTTTTTTAAATGGAACCTATATTTTTCGATATTTTCAGCAAATTCCCTGTACAACTACCTCCGAAATGGTACCAACAACATAATATTTATTTCCAGTATTTTCGAAGATATTTCAATTTTAAGGAAAATACTTTTGCAATTTTCAATATGTGGGACACCCAATATGGCTAGATGGGCATGATTTTCAAACAAAAATTAAAAACCTAACTATAGTCAAATCTTTGCTTAAGATTTCCACCTAAAGTCGTTTTTTGTATATTCTCCTTGGTATTATCGTGTTTTAGTAATTGTTATAATTTTATTTCCGCTCGTTTCTTACAATTTTGATTATTTATTTGTTGTTACTTAGTTATTACGTATTACTTTAATCTAGTTGTCACCTATATCATTTTGTGGCTGTTATTTTTAACCTGTTCAATTGCTAACCATGTAAGGATAGAAGTCTAAAAATGTTGTAAGCTTCAGCAAGGACACGACGGAGGTCCAGGACGATGTTGCTACAATTCATCATTGTGAAAATAGAAATAAATAGATAGACTGAATTAGGTAAAAACATAGCTGTTTTCTCTTACAGCCAGTCAAAACATAAAGCTATAAATTCTGCAAGTGTTGATTGTAAGCTAGTTTAGAATTGTGAAAGTGCCATAAATGACATGGGCGCCTAAGAGAAATTAACGTTGGCCTGGGTTCTCACCCAATGAGGTAACGAACGACCTGACCAAGCGAGGTTCATCAAAATCATTCGTTGGAGGTACCTTTATAAAATCGCACATCAAAAAGCATATTAATGAATGGATGCATCATGAGTGCAGACAGTGGTGGCAAAAGTCACCAGCACAGAGACAAACAAAAGAAAATAAGCAGAGGCCTGAATTTACCAAAGACAAGAAGACTGTCAAAATGGTAATAGGTATGCTGACTAGTAACTGTAGACTAAATAGGTATACGTGTAACATAGACCTGGCAGATGACGCTATTTGCAAATTCTGCCAAAGGGAGAAAGATACAGAGTCTACCTGCTGTGCCAATACCCTGGCGATACCCTGAAGAGAACAACTGGATGTGGAAAACCATATAGCTAATAGTTACATAATAAAGGAAACACTCTCAAAAATGATAGATTTAATTAAGGGGGCAAAATTAAAGAGTGGCTTCTTGGAGATAAAGGACCGCACTAGATCTGCAAAAATGGCGTCGAAACAGGTCCATATGGCCAGCCCCACCCTAATTTAATCTAATCTACCAAATGAGACTTTACTGGTCTCACTACTTTCGTTTTGTTATATATTTTGAACAAATTCGAATCTGCCAGCAATACGGTGAAACCAAAAACCCTGACACAATACGGCATTTTTCTCAGAAATTGGATATTTTGGGATAACGATATCTCAATTGCGGCAAGTTGAAATCAGCTTAAGTGTGAGAAAAAAATACTTGCCTATAAATTTTATCTTTTGATCTTTTAATAAAGCTCAATTTTCATTGCAAATACGTTTGAATATTCCAGGAAAATTAAAATGTCAAAAACATTAAATATGCAAATTAAGGCTTAGAATTATTGAGTGATTATTACTGCCCCAAGTATTCATACATTTTTTTTTTTTCTTAAAGGACCAAAATTTCAATTTTCGTCTGCATGATTTAATTTATAATTATACCAATTTCGACAAACACGGTCAAATATTTGTACATGTTCGTATGCATTTTGTATCGAAAGCCGTAAAGTATTTACCTCTTGAATAAATATTTTCTCACTGGCGCCAATACTTCAGTGGCCAACATTAAATACGCTCACAATTTATATATGTAAGTACGAACTCTATTCTTCACACAGTATTGACATAAACATATGTATATGCATATAGTATGGTGAACATGAAACAGTAGCCACTGTTTAAATATCAGTTTGTTCTGAAAACAATCTTTGTAGTGGAATTGCATCAAATGAAAGAATAGGATGTTGCATTTTTCCTGTTCGTATTTTCAGGAAGTCGTTAAACTATCTTTTCACGTTAAACAAATTTTATATAAACATTTCGAAAATACAGAAACCTATTTTGAAAGTGTATGTATTTTCAGTAAATTACAAGTTTACTTAAACATCAAAACGTATCCATCAACGCATACTCTCTAGCTATATCTGTCTTATTGTCAATCGATTATTTAATGGTCTTACAGCACTGGCCACTGGCGTATAAAAACAAATGCGCACATATCGTCTTTTGATCTATTGAAAAACAACTTTTTAATTACTGATTATCAACTACTACTCACCAAACTGACTTACTTACTCATCGACACAATACCTAAGGATCGTTAGACAAGCAAGCGTTATAAGATATACGTAAGAGAGAAAAATATTTTGCCTTGATAAGTAGGGGTATCTAGTGATAAGTAGGGAAACATAATTTAACTAATGATACATAGAGCCTTCTGAAGAACGAAGATAGCATAACAAATGGTAAAACACAGCTTTACTTTTTCGTTGATATTTGAGTCACTTTTTACCACCACCACTAACCTTCTATGTTGCTTTAAATGTTGGTTGAGTAATCAGGTTTGTGGTTTTTTTTTGTCAGATTTGCTCAGGTTTAACCTTTCTGTTATAAATAAATTTAATCGGAATTTTATCAGTGTAAATGTTCATTTATTTTTACATTGCGAAGATAATTCCCGTGATAATTTTTAAGAAAGGAACACTTCGTCACCCCATCAATATCCATATTAAAACACATATGCATATATTTCAAACAAAGCAAATATTTAACCTAAATGTCGATTAATGACTAAACAGCGACATTCTACAGAATATTTCTTCTCAAACAGTTGCTGCAAACTTAACTTATATGTCCTTCACATCACCTCCAAGCCCGCAGCAATATTAGTAATAGCTTATGACGTCATTATTAACTCTCAGTACATATAAAATAATTCCAGAACACTAATTTAGTCGTCAGTAGGTTTCGGAATACACTCATGGTCTTAGTTGCTATAATAACTTGCACTAAATGTGCGCCATCTAACAGCAAATAGCTACGTTACTTCGCGAAATGATTTCTGTATTTGCTCATCACATTTTTTTAAACAATTTTTATAAATATAAACCTGTAAAAATAAATTTGAATATTTTATTAATGAAAAAGTTTAGAATCACGTATGTTTGAGTTTTTTTTACTCTTCTTTAATGTATATTATGATGAATTACTATGAAACTGATAAGTATATTTCACATTTTCGTTTTTTTCATTGTTTGCAAATTTATGATACAAATACTTTCAAAAATTCAGCCTCATACATCAGAAGCTATGAATATTAATAAATATTATAGGCCATGCTACACAAAGAGAAGTAATGTGGTAAAACCAAACAAAGATTAGATGTGTGTAATTTATTTAGTCAAAAATTAACTAAAAATTAAAATTGTTAAAATATCTATTTACAATTCGTTGTCTTTGCTAATATTCTTGCTGTTCGATTTATCTACAAGAATAGTCAAATAACCACTACTCTTTATATATTTTATATAAAAAAGTAGTCATTTTGTATATTATAATTTAGCTATTTCAGATAGCTGTTTTATAAATTTATGTAGGCATACTTACTATTCTCTCTGACTGATTCGGTTGCACAAATATAACTTCTGAAACTAGAAGATTAGGTGTATCATCTACAGTCTACAGTGAATGTAGATTACTTTGCTATGTCTATTTATTATTTTATGTAGTACATATATATTATGTTAGTTAAAGATACCCAATTGGGATATACAGCTAAAGGTGGGATTCTGTGCATATCTACAGCGCCTATAAGATCATCTATAAGCACAGGTACATAATACAGTTTATATTAATAAATGTGTGATACCTAAATAGCAGAAATCAATAAAAGACATAAAGCCATTAAATAGAAATTTATTCCAGCCTTTTCCATAAAAACAGGTTTGAATTTAACAACAAATGCTTTATCAAATGAAATAATTAAACTAACGGATAGATCTTATATAGCGTTACAATAATCGTAATTTTAGTGGTACTTGTTCTACTATGATAGAAGTATACCACATATACCTTACCTTACTTTTAGTAGTAGATAACTTCTTAATTTCGTATTCTATCTTTTCATACAATTTGAACGTCAATGAAACATTACATTTATTACCTTATTACATTTCTGCCACTTCTCAATGAAACCTACTGGGTGCTAATGGCAGCATAAATTTCGCAATTATAATATTATTTAATAACGAGAACGTGGTATCTTCAATTACCTTTCTCAAAACGTATTAACAGTAAATTAATATACTATACTCAAAATATAACCATCACAAAAACATAGATCATATTTAACAAATTAATGCGTTTCTGCTATTAACTGTAATAATTAGGAGGAATTTTCCCCAAGAAATTTTTTTCTGCTCACGCAGGATTCGAACCTACATCCTCCCGTTTACCGGACGAGCGCTTTACCAATACAATTTGGTACAAAACACTGTAAAAAGCTTGCAATCCTTACGTATTTGCCGTCCTGCCGGCCTTTCAAGATCTGATATCGACATATATTCGGTTAAACGCTCGAACTTACATCTCCTCTTACCTTAGTTGGTAAAACGCTCGTCCGATAAACGGGAGGATGTAGGTCCGAATCCTGCGTGACGAGAAAAATTTTTCTTGGGAAAAATTCCTCCTAATTATTGCAGTTAATAGCAGAAATACATTAATTTGTTAATTTCTCACTGTAAAATCCTTGCATAGATCACATTTGTTTTTCAAACGCTTGATTATAATGGGTTTTGAAAATCCTAACTTAAAAAAAATATATTATCAACCACACTGTAAAAAAATTGCAGTAAAATTACATGTAAAATCGTTGGTAACAAAGTTGCCTACAATTTTACATGTAAATTTGCTTCATAAGGTAAAATTTCTACCATCTAGTAAATTTCACATGCTGATGTGTTTTTCGAAGATTGTACTGTAAAATTCGTATGTAATATTTATATGAACTTTATATATACCGAACACTGAAGTAATGTTCATATGTATTTTTATAAAGAGAGCAAGCAACTTACCTAATTCTTTTATAGCACCTAATAGGTCATACTGAATCGCTCAACCAGGGATCAAGAATGAACACGCTTACGCGAAACCTACGATTGTTTTGTGACGTACATGATATCATTGAGCCAATAATAAGTTCGACAAACGAATAGAATTACCTACGCGCACAGATAAATAATCCAATAACCAATCACATTGCGGTGTATGAATTTCGTATTTTCCATGATATCTATAGTTTTACCCGAAATTCAAGTAAAAACAAATAAATATAAAAGATCCTCATATTTTTACAGCAAAATTAATAGTTCACTAGTAAAATTACTTTTAAAGTGCACTAAATACCCCAAAAAAAATGTCAATTTTACACTTTTAAGTAAACTTTGAGAGTAAATACAAAATTGTACATGTTTTTTTCCTGTATTTTTCCTTTGAATTTTTGTTACTTCTTCAACTTACATGAAAAAGTTATAAATTTTACCGAAATTTATCCTAGAAAAAACATGTAAAACAAAATTTACATGATTTATTGTGGTAAATTCACAACGTTATTACATGTAATATTCTTGATTTACCATGGCAAAATTACTGTAATTTTTTACAGTGCAGTACAGTTAAAAGTCATACATGGTCATCGATGGTTAAATATTTCTTCCAGCATCCAACTTTTTCTTTAAAAGCCCGTTCATTTAAATTATTTTAATTTTCAGATTTTTACCTTGTCACATACTTTCAAGATCTTCTATTGAATGAGATAATGTTTAATCTTGCAATAAGTTGTTGATAGCATTATCTACTTTTGCCATGAATACCTTTCTTCGCAATTAATAAGCACCACTAACTTTAACAACGCAATCAGCACTGAATTTGGAAAAGATAGTCTGCACTATCCCCGCTTCTCCTTCTGCAGTAAGTTCCTGTGCGCGTACGCAAAAAATAAATACACCTAAAAATCTAGAAACCTCGAAGACTTTTTATTTACTTTAATTGATTTATCCAAACAAAATGTCTTTCTGGACATTTTAGGGCTAATATGGACAATCTTTCTATTTTGTAGGCGAATTATCTAACTATGGTATGGATAAAATGCCACGACATCTTTATTACGAAACAAAGCAGATCCTGCATCCAAAGCGAAAACTAATATACTCCAAATTGAAATCATTGTTATAGATGTCTTTATTTACGAATCAACACCTCGAATTCTGATCCCATTGGACGTCCCTTAGACGTGCTTTTAAATATTGCATAAAAGCAAATACGCTATTTGATCATCATATAAAAGATTGTTCGTGAAAAACTAAATTATTTCGGCGTCGGTAAAAATTATAAAGCTCCCCATTACTTTTTGCTCTTGCACGTGACGAAAAGCTTTTTGTACCGTATAAAATTACGGTTTACGGTTAGGGTGTCTGTCTGCCGCTAATCACTAATAATCCCTTCTTATTCTTACGGCCTTGGTGCGGTTTCTTCCCTCACCCTCATTAATATTAACCAGTATCTTCGCAAAGAGGAGGGTACATGTCAATAGTGTAAGTCTATGCCGTCAATAGGATTAGGGAAATACGAAATAACGTTTCCCGTGACTAAATCAATTGTTCCACGGAAATGCTCCGCTTAACCGTAGAACGCATTTCCATTAGCATGTTATTTTAAACATACAACCGCGAGAACTAAGAGCTTTACTTTCTCAACCTCCAGCTACCGGATTAAAGGTATCCAAGTTGAATATTAACCCTCTTGTATGGATTAGATGCATACACGTTCATACATACACACATTCAATTTGCAGATCTTAACTTTAGTTTTACTCTAGTGTACTGTAACAAACTTCAACAACACAAACATACCTTGTGCTTCCTGTAACTAGGTACACAAATGAGAACTTTATAGTATTAGTGGAATTTCGTTTCGATTACCTACTGTCATTGATATTATTTGAGTTAAAATTCAATTGTTTGTAATATAATTTAAACAAGACACGTTGTTGCAGTTTTAATCATAATCAAAAAATAAAATTTGGGAAAAAATCTTGAAGTACGAAAATATCATGCTAGCTCAAAGACCATTTCTATCGTATTTTCGTAATTCTTGATATTCACGAGCAATATTTATTTATGTTATTTATGTGCATCGATTTCGAAAGAAAAAACAAATTCTGAGCCCATCTTCGACATCTAAAGAAAATATATCATGAAACATATTTCCTTTGCTCATTTCAGTCCCTTCGAAGCTCTGTTTCTCCTCTTGTATTGTTTCGTTTTAGTGTCATGTGTCAAAACAAACAAATGTTCATAAATATCTCTTGTAATCAAAATCGCGTTAATGTGAATTAATGCTTTTCTGTGATTTATGATGTTAACATTAATTCTGTTGTTTCAGATGCCTTGAAGAAAAGAAGTAACGAGGATATCTCCTCGTATAGAAAGTATGAGTTTCGTCTTCTGGATTGTAGTCAGCTTGCTATTTCTCAAGAAATGCGTTGGTGTTGATCCATGTAAGTGTAAATTTATGGAATATTTTATTAACTCTTCCCTTCTTCGGGAATGCGGATAATATAGTAAGCAAAATATAATAAATGATTTGTAATTGCGTCAAAAGTGACGTCAACTTTCTAAGTAGTCAAAATTTACATTTTTCGCATTTTTCTGGAAATTCTCTGACAGAAATTTAGTCGAGTAAGAATCATTTACCTGCGTAATGTTTATGGTAACCGAAATTTACAAATGGTAAGTTAAAGCTGTGTTTTCGCAATGTTTATGTAAATTTTATGATAATAATCCATCAAGAATAACAAGAGAAGTAGCATCAGAATTAAATATGCCCCAGACGCAATTATGGAAAATTTTGCGCCGAAATAAGTTTAAACCATGCAAAGTCGACGTTAATCATAATTTATTACGCGGAGTTACAACATTTGCGTAGTGGCAAAAGCGCAGCACACCGGCTCACAATGCGACGGCTGTTGGATTGGAAATAATGGAGTTGTGGATGGTCGGGTTGACCTCCATTCCTCCTAAGTCCTCTAGATTATGTTTGTTATAGGGAACTGTTAAAAATAACGCTTGTGGTGGTGATCTTCCATACAATATTGAAGAACCTCGAGATGGACTCAAATATGCTTTTAAAACGTAATTCCTAGGAGAACCATACGAAAAGCAGTTCAAATAGCAACGAAGCGTGCATAGCTGTGTAATTGTAATGTATTAACACAACATTGTACATAAACTTTGCAAAAACATAGTTTTAATTTACCATTTGTAAAATTCCAAATTCCGGTTACCATGACTCGACTAAATTTCTTTCAAGATCTAGAAGAATAGTACGATATGGTTGTTATAGTTCAGTATACAATTGTTAAGTATTTTGTACTCGTTATTGTACATCAGTTCGTTGAATAAAAAAGGCAATGCTACTAATGCAACAATAGTTGAAGTGATTGACCGTTCAAAATTTCAAGGCTACCTTATTTAATCTTAAATTCGATTTTTCTTTCTTCCAAGGTTGGCCTTTTAATTTTTCTTTTTAAAGAAAATTAAATTTACTTAATTTAAAAGAAGTAACAATTATTACACTTTGTGAGGAAAATAAGAAATAGGTTCAATCTCGCAGTACTCTTTAATGTCATGTGTGAACTACCGGTTTCGAGCCTGGTTCTCACCTTCAGGTATTACACTTTATTTTTTAAATTTGACCAAATATATTTTTTTGGCCAATCCCTTTAAATTGATTATGAGTAGTTTGGTTAGCGTTTAAAATACTTTGTTGTTTAGTTTATTGGTAGCTGCTAGATCCTAAGAATAAGAACAGAGAAAACCGGTCGCAAAATAAATTCGGTCATTGTGGATTAGACCTTTTCTTAACCCTTTGTTGGTACTGAACCATGCCGTGTCGTTTCTAGAGATTTCCAAGACTTCATTATTAAAAAAAAACTAAAGAAGGCGCCCCACACAGAGGTACAAAGCGATACCAAGGATTAGAAGTATAACCTAAATATCAGTACAATACAAGACAACGAAGCATGAGAGAAAGGTAAAAACGGATTGGAAAAGCTTTTTTTGTTGTTGTTAGAGCAGTCTGACATGAAATCTCCGGAAACACTGTAGCCTCGTGGCTTCTTGTATTTAATCTCCCATTTCTTTTACCCATTAAATTCTACTAGCCATTCCAGGATGCCAGTACCTTGCACTAATCTGTACATGTCTCTGGCTGGTTAATCGAAGAAATCTTCTGGGTTCATTTTTGGCTTGCCAAAAATTGCCTGTCTTCCTGCGTCTAGAACCTCGCATTCACACAGAATGTGGTAAGGATTCTCTGTCCTCTCATTACACAGTCTGCAGTTGATATCTCCAGGATTGATCCCAATTTTCTGTAGGTGCCCGTTCATTGTACAGTGTCCTATTAGGAGACCTGTTACGATGCGAAGGCGATTCCTTCGGTGCAGTAGTTCTTCAAACTTCTTTTCTGTTGGTCACTTAATAAGGCTCTTACCATGAGTTTGCCTGGTTGTATTATTGCAGTGTTCTTTTTATTTCTCTTTGACCCAACTTCTTACCTGTTCTCGTGCTGTGTTTTTAAACACTCCTAGAACAGGTTCTGAGCCTATATATGAATCAGATGAACCCTTTCTTGCTAACTCATCGGCTTTTTCGTTCCCTTCGATTGCTGAATGTCCGGGCACCCACAGCAAAGTGAATTTATTGCGATCTACAAGGCCACTCAGTTCTCGAATACATTGCCAAACCAGTTGATTGTATCTTGGAGTTCACTAGTGTCCTCAGTATCGACTGGCTGTCTGTAGCAATTTAGATCCGCTTATTTTCCTCTGATTGGTTTCTGTTACAAAATGCAATACTCGAAAAGGTATACCTGGCTCTAAAACAGATGAGAGGGTTGAAGTCGGAATATACGGTTAAAAAAGTCGAGAAAGAGTATCTGCATTATGTTCAGCAAAGATACATGTAAGTGTTCCATATTGGGGTTACCGTAATCCATTACTGTGTGGTAGAAGTTAAAAAGATAGACTGAACGAGGTAAAATTTATTTTTTGGCAGCTAATCAATACTCAAAACGATTAATTTCTCAAGTAGTAGTTCCAAGCTGGTTTAAGCTTGCGTAAACGTCCTGAACGAAGTGGGCACCCAAAGAAAAATTAATCTTGGCCTACGTTCCCACCCACGTAGGCGGAATAGGGAATGATATGACAAATAATTTCGCCAGACGGGATCGTAAAATCTTTTCTTTGGAGCTCTCTAAATTACAATATACGTAAACGATTGAATACCCAACAAATTGAAGGAGTGATGGCAAAAATCACTAGGCAAGACAAATCAAAGATTTCTAATAGGAACTAACAACTTACTGAGTAAACAGGAAAACTGTTAAAATGATAGTAGCACCCTACCCTTCAATCACTGTAGACTAAATACGCATAGGCACAACCGAGACCCAGCAAAGGACGTTGGTTGCACATTTTACCAAAAGAAAGAAGTAATTAAGAATTAAGAAAGCAAAATTAGATGGCGCCTTATATAGAATAAAGAGAATCATAAGAGATCTAAAAACACGCTATGAAATAAATCGTAATTCTCAACCCAATTCCAATATTACAGGCAGAATATACATCTTCAAGTGCACTATATTGAAAAATAACATTGTTTCATATGTTGAACTAAGAAATTCTATATAACCACTATACATTTTTTTTTAATTTCCTCTAAAGGCATTGTGTATTTCTATCGTATTCAGTGGTTGTGTTTAGTTGCATCATATATACTGTAGTCAATCAATACAATGTGGGTATTAAGTCACCTTGTGACATTATATCAATAAATTATGTAACCACAAGTTATATGAAATGTAATACAATGAATAATCGTGGTTTGGTCTTTATATAAAATATAACATTTCCTTAATTTAGTTACTATTAAGTAAAACTTCGCTTTAAATTTGGTCACATCACATTCCTCAGACTTTTTATTTATTGAAATCCTTTTTCAATGTTTAAAATATGATTCCCTCAAAGAACTATAATTTTCAGATATCCGAACAGTTGACTAAATTATTTATTTTGTCCTGAGAAATGAAGATTGATGCATTAAATAGTAAATATCCCTGCTAAAGTATACAACAGATGGACGTACCTAAAAAAGTAATGAAATGAATGAAGTTGGAATTAATTTTGTTTTTATAGAAAAGCTTTCGGGCGTTTCAGCAGTTTTATGGCGAGTAGCACAAATTATTAATTACCGTTCGAAATTTAAGCACCGTCATGCAAATTTTACACACCACCGTAATTGTTTGATCGATAAGAAGCCACGTAATCGGCCAAAATAAGCTGGAACTTCTTTTCAAGCATTTAGCTAAACGTCCTTCATTTATGTCTGATCATTTATCAATTTTCGGACACGTCATTGGAATAAATCTATAATAATACTATTGCCACGTCCCAATAAGCTACTATTAAGTACAGTGACGAGCTGTATGCTCACTCATTCATATTTTCTTTCATTAAACGATCAACGGTGGAAAACGTACGCTTATTACGTTGTCCTATAATAGTTAAACTGATAAAGTTTTGAATTATAGCTTGTGCTTTACAAGTAAACTTATTTTCCAACTTACAACGTTAGTGATTTATTTATGGCTTATCGCCATAATATATATATATATATATATATATATATATATATATATTATATATAATATATATATATTATATTTACATCCGCTAACTATTTTGCTTCCTTTCATAACGCGGTCGTAGTGCGTCCCCAGGAAGGAGTGTAGTTAGAAGCATTTTAGTGACGTATATTGAACCGCGGGAAAAAATGGATACGCGATCACTTTTTTATTGCTGTAGCTTTAAAATGAAATTATACGATTTTTCATTCTAACGCACTTTTTTGCTTCCTTACATTTGCCTATCTATTTTGCGTCCACTGCGTATATTTTTCAGACAAATTGCCTAACTATTTTGCGTCCGATGTATATTTTTTTGTATAAACTTGTAAGTATAATGCGTCCGCCACGTTGCCACATGTTGGTCGAAATAAACGTATATAGGAAGCAATATAGCATATTTAATATAGGATCAATATAAAAACTGTATTTTTGTGTTCTTTCGTGGTGGACGCAAATTAGTCGAATAAAGTGTATATCGCCAGTCGAGAACACTGTATGAGGTTTGGTCGAATTTTGATAACTAATTGAATTGAAATTAGGTTTGCACCGTTTTTTAATGCTTGAGAATTATTTTGTATGTGAAAGCTGATAGAAACATAATGTGAGTGTTTAAAAAATAAGTCTTATTTAGTACTAATTATTATGGTTTTAAAGCACATTTTATGCTTATTTGGGAAAATATAAAATATATTGGTACGAACTAAATACCTCGGAACTGATTTTCCTGCGAACCAAAAGTTGTGAAACAAATATACTTACTTTCCCTGGAAGTATTTGGCAAATGAAAGAACTGCTAAGAAATATCACCCAATTACAAACTTCTTTACAAGCATCATTTCAGTACTCAGAGGGTTTTGAAACCAACAAAGGGGTAGTGTGTAAAGAAAAAACCTAAAGGTTGATCCTGTGAAAATTACACTAGTTTCCTTCACGAAAAAAGAAAGCTGGTGTGACCTAAAGCCACCAATTCTTCATAATGAAAAGATGCAATTCAGTCAAGAATCCAAATCCTTAGGAGTGGTTCTTGACTCGAAACTAACTTTGAATCAACACTTGACCACATGACAAATAAATGTAATAGCTAATGGCATTAATGATAACCCTTGATGGGTATCACTGGGTGTAATTAACAGCAGAGGGACCGCCTCTTTGGAGACCATTGTGGGCTTAACCCCGTTGAGACTTTATGTGAGAGCGGGAGGCAATGAATGCGATCCCTAGACTGAAAGCCTACAATCTGTGACATCCCAACTTCAGGGTGGGAGGGCACATTTATACTACGGGCACGATGCTCGACGGGCCTTGCTGCAAATGCCCACGGATAGCATGGCACCTGAAATTATCTTCACTGAAAAGGTGAAAATCTCCATACCGAACAGAGACCAGGCACGTAGTGAGAGCACTGCTAATGATAATTGGTTCACGGACGGATCCAAATCCAGCCAGGGCACAGGAGCCGGTATTTGTGGGCCCAGTCCTAATCAAAGGATATCCATAAGCCTGAGGAAACATACAACAGTCTTCCAGGCAGAGGTATTCGCCCTTGCAACATGTGCAGAAATGATTGCAAAAGGGGGGCTACATGAGGAGGAAAATTAATATAATGACTGACAGCCAGGCTGTCATTAAGGCATTCTCGAACCACATAACTAGGTCAAAACTAGTTCGGGACTGCAAACAATCTCTCAATGCACTGGCACGAGACTACACGGTGTCTCTGATTTGGGTGTCGGAACATGAGGATGTAAATGGCAATGTAAAGCCGACGAACTAGCCGATTGAGGCTCTAAGAGACACTTCATGGGTTCAGAGCCCGTATGTGGAATTACTAAGAATCCGCAAAAAGGGAGATCTGGACCTGGTTAGATAAAGAAAGTACAAAGAAATGGAGGTCGACTGAAGGGTCAACTATATACCAAAGCCCTGATAGGGAATGGGGATGTTAGTTCTCTGATAACCTACTCAGGTGCAGTAAGAAAGAAGTTAAAACCATTACTGGGTGGGTAGCTGGACACTGTCTCCTGCAAAAACATCTATACAACACAGGCCGGGTAAAGCGAACCGTGGCTGTAGAAGATGCGAACTACAGGAGGAAACGAGTTTACATGTAATCTGCACATGTGAGGAACTGAAGGTACTCGGGCAGAAATATTTCGGGAGAGATCTATTGGAGCCCTCGAAGGTTCTCAAGTTTCCACTGGGCAAGATACTGGGCTTTATAGAGAAACCAAGCTGCTCGAGTAGAAATAAGAGAATTAATAGGGATGGGTACAATGAGCAACCTAGCTCAAATGCCCCGACAGTAAGTGCCCACCCTAACTTAATGAATGAATGAAAAACCCTTAGAACAATTCGGAAAACATCGAGATTGACATCTTGTAAGCCTTTTGTTAACCTATGGATCCCTGATTTGGTGGACAAAGACCACGCATAGGAAGACGATTATTAAACTGCAAGAGACGAAGATTAGCTTGCTTGTGCATCACTGCAGCTGCATAAATCTACTAGGAAAACCATGTCAAATCTATTCTTTATTTACATTAATGGGAGTGGCAAGAATGGAAAACTCCTAGGAATGTCAGAATAACATAACACAACCGTATTTTTTAAATGGGCAGTGATACAATTACTCTCAAAATCTCCTTCGACAAACCCTTCAAGATTATCGTGAACGGGGATGGTGGACAGCAAAACCCAAAATTGGTATGCAAAAGCTGATCAGTATCCTATCCGACAATCGAACCGCTCTAAAGCAGTATTCTATTAAGTAACCTCAAAATTAACTTGGAACTGCTTGGTAAATCTTGAACTACTGACTAAACACAATAAAGTTACTTTGGTGTGAATACCAGGGCATAAGGACATAGCATGCAACCGAACTTGCGAATGCTAACAAGGACTCTTCCATAAAATTCATTGGATCTGACCCAGCTCTCGAGATAACCAATACTGCGATACGTGATGCAGTAACTGAGTGGACCGAAAAGAAACACCAGGCTTACTGGAACAGTATGAGGACAAACACAACAAAGGGATAATGAGGCAATCATCCAGGCATTTAGCAACCGAATACAGCTTCAGAACGGTACCGAATCGATGAACATGGTACGGCTGCCTAAGATAGTATCCACATAGAATAAGCGTCTTTAAAGATGGACTGTATGTAGACTATGCAACAAGGAGAAGAAGGTAGTCACCACGTTGTTTTTGAATTGCGTTTCATTGGAACGCAGAGACTACCATTGCGGAAGCAATCAACTTGAAGGCTAATCTGCCGGAAAAAATACCACACAGGCTGCGAAGCCTAGTTAAGGCAATTAACACCTCTTTATGTAAAGAAATACACTACTCGTATCTAAGGAATAATACAATGCAGTGTTAAAGGAATAGGAAGATGATCTATATTCAGTGCTCAAATCAATCCGATTTTGAAACCAAAACCAGTTTTCAAAACCAAAATCCATTTTTGAAATCAGAAGACAGTATTCATAACTTAATTAACTTCAAAAAATACACAACGGTTTTTTACCTTAAGTTGTAAAACCGTTTTTTTTTTTTTACTGAAAATCGATTAACCGGTTTTTGATATCTGGTGATTTTTGCAACACTAATATCTACCGTTCTTAAAATTTATCAGTATACAAAAAAATCTGCTTTAACAAAAATTGCACATTCATATCAAGATATCATAATATTTTCATTTGAAAATTATTTAGTATATGTTGTGTTTGTCCAGTACATTAACATTTGGCCATAATAACGATTGTATACGCCATTGGTCCAGAAAGATATTATAATAAAATTTTAATGATTAGATAATTAATTAAGGTATTTTTTATTTTATAAAAATATAAAAGTCGAATCGTTTGGCAATTATGTAGGACTTTTACATGAAACACAGCCACAAAATTTCTAACGAATCAACTTCTTCAATTAATTACAAATGACTACAGAAATAAAAAATTAAAAATCAATAAAATTTTGTATCCGCTGTATTAGGTACATACTCATACATTAACAGTAATCTTTCCCTATGTTTGTTTTAATGTGTTAAATTACAATCTTGATATAGAGCCGGAACATATATTTTAAAGAAATCTCATGCATCTCATATTTTTCTATTGTGAAACTGGCATTTCGGCACTATATATCACAACAACTTTTAAAAGCAGTGCAAATGGAAACATTATGATTATAGACCCAGCATAACGTACGGAGCAGTAGTATGGTGACCAAAATTGTAGTAAACGGAGGCGGTCAAAACGCCAAGTGTCGTACAAAGGCGTAGCGTCTTTAAGTGCACGGGTGCAATGAGATCGATCCCCACCACTGTAATGGAAGTCATTCTATAAATCTGCCACCGCTATATATTTACATACAAGAAATAGTAATATAGCATACTCAAGCAACAATAAGTAAATTGCACAGCGTTGACTACAAAAAAACTATTGAATAAACTTAAGGAGGCACTCTTTGTGGGATGCCAATGCGATGCCATGTTTCAAAATATCAGATTATAATACCAGATAAGAGGGACCGAAAGGGCACCCGGTGAGAGCGGACTCGAAACGGTATACAGACACCTCTGGAACAGGCTACGGCATAGGAGCTGGAATATATGTAAAGAAGCCTAGAGAGGCTGTTACGGGTAAGCTTCAGCAGAGATACAACGGTTGTAGTTAGGCTGAGGTTGCTGCAATTCATCATTGTGTCAGAGAAAACGAACCACCCTACACTTAAGGCGTTCGTTACGTAAGTGCTGAGTCTAAGGTAATTTGGGACTGTGTAAGCGCCCTAAATCAGAGTGGTACCCGATCTGCATCAGCCATAGGTTCCCAACCACTCGAAAATGAGGAAAATAAGAGAGCGGATGATCTTTCCAGGAAGACTTGTTAGGTCCTTCGTCAGAGTTGGTCCTTCTTTTGGCATTACCAAATCGCAAATTTATTTATTTATAACCAGCATGATAAACTACAGGGGTCTCATATACCCCGTCGGTCTATTTCTAACTTCAAAGTCGTTTATAAGTAATGCATTTCATCGTGCAGCAGTGCCATGTCCTTATCGTCGATCCAAGCATGAAGATGTTAGTGGGCAGATTGCCTTGAAGTATGCTCGTAACAGCGATAACATTTGAGGAGATGATAACTACTTTCTTGATGTGTCAAAGTAATTGTAACGGCAGGTACAGCACTTGTCAATATGACGTTTTATAAGTATGTGGCAACTGTGCGACACAGAATATACATAAACAGCATATTAAAAATTAACAATTGAGGTATGTATAAACAATAACAAATGTCGTCTCAACTAAAACTACAGACTAAAAGCTAGGAACTAGACGCATAGATGAGTCCAAGAATAGTGGGCAAAAGTGGCCAGGACAGAGACAGGCCAAAAAAGTTCTAAAGAACAAAGGCGTGAATTTGCTAGAGACCTACTGAGTAAAGACAGGAATATGTCAAGATGTCAAAATGGTAGTAGGTCTGGCTGACTGGTCATTGCAAACTAAACAGGCATATGTACAACATTGGCCTGCACAGATGATGCTATTTGCAGATTTGTCAGGAGAGAAAAAACACCAGTTCATGTACTGTGGTAATGCGACGACCTGGCGAGGACAAGGTTTCTAGTCATGGGCGTGGAGAACTCCACAGCTAACAAAATACAAAAAGAGGCGCTCTCAAGAGATAGTAGACCTAACTAAATTAGAGTGTGTCTTCTAGGAAAAAAGGTGACCACATAGATCTGAAAAGATTGCAGTGAAACCTATCCATCCACCCATCTAACCCTAACCCAACTTAATCTATGTGTCGGTTGAGGTCGATGAAAAGAAAACACTTAATAACTGCTTTAATTGATATATCGACAAATGTTTGCTATTTAATTTGTCGATATATCAATTAAACAGGTAAAAAAGTGTGTGCTTTAATGAAGAAGCATCCTCAGACTTTAGTACCATCCTAGAAATCAGATACCTAAGCTGAATGCAAGTTTTTGATATTTGAACTGAAAATCTATTTTAAATCGTCGATTTCCCCACTTATTGATAAGCAAGACTATGACATGTTTATTTTGGTGGAGGCGCCAGGTGCCATTACTTCAATTCTTTGGAGTTCTTCCGTGCTATTACTTATGATAAACCATACTGGTAATCATAGAGAAAATTGTAAAGAAAGAATAGTCGATTTCACTTCCCCGTGTGGCAAAGTCTTCTCAGATTAAAGTTGTTTTTTATGATTCTAATTAATTTATTAGGTGGTCTATACAATAATCGACACTTTAGTACAATAGTGAAATCTATCATATTGATATCCATTTTCATAGAATTTGTTATACTATAACCTGAAAGATAGTTGTTGTGGCCAAACTGGATTTTGTAATTGTTTTGGGAGATATCCCTTGGCTTATTGAACTAAAAATAAATTAATGGAGAAACCTAACTGAAAAATTATGTAGAGGTATCAAAAAAAAAAGAAAATGCTGGAAGAGAAACGGGAGTATAAATTAAATAATTTAAATTTCTGGTAAATATTAATTTTGTAAAGAAAACATCTATTAAAAAAATCAAAATCACGGGCACTCTTACTAAACCGATACTTTTCAAATGCTTCACAATGTATTCATTAGTCAAAGGAAAAGAAACACTTCTAACATTTTTTTTTTAAATTGTGTCATACATATGCCTACTGATTTACAATCACTAACCTCATCGATTCTTCTATATGTGTGCGACGTTGCCAAGTAGAAGGAAGCAAAATAATGCGCGGTATGTAATAAAATATACGGCATAAGGTATATTATTTTCGCTCTATCGGCATTTCTGTGAACTAAATTATACGTGAATTTTACATATGACGCACTATCTGCTTCCACCTATTTTCCATCGTAGGTACTAAACGGGTTGGAATAAAAATATGAGAAAAAAACCTGGCAATGGTGGTGGCATGACCAACGGGCACGTACGGACAATTTTTTTTTTCTTAGCGGTTTACTCGATTAATTGAGCGAAACTATTTTGCGTCCGGTATACGGACGCAATATAGTCGAGGACGCAAAATGTAATGTAAAATGGCAATGCATGGACGCAAAAAATAGTGCGTGGGATAAATTATATATATATATTAAATATATATATATTATATATATATATAAATATTATATATAATATTTACATCCCGCTAACTATTTTGCTTCCTTTCATAAACGCGGTCGTACGTGCGTCCCAGGAAGGAAGCGTAGTTAGAAGCATTTTAGTGACGTATATTGAACCGCGGGAAAAAAATGGATTACCCAATCACTTTTTTATCGCTGTAGCTTTAAATTGAAATTATACGAATTTTTATTCTACGACCATTTTTGCTTCCTTACATTTTGCCTATCTATTTTGCGTCCACTGCGTATATTTTCAGACAACATTGCTAACTATTTTGCGTCCGATGTATATTTTTTTGTATAAAGTTGTAAGTATAATGCGTCCGCCACGTTGCCACATGTCTGTCGAAATAAACGTATATAGGAAGCAATATAGCATATTTAAAGAGTAATATAGGATCAATATAAAATTGTATTTTTGTGTTCCTTCGTGATGGACGCAAATTAGTCGATATAAAGTATATATCGCCAGTCGAGAATACTGTATGACGTTTGGTCTAATTTGATAACTAACTGAATTGAAAATCAGGTTTGCACTGTTTTTTAATGCTTGAGAATTATGTTGTATGTGTAAGCTAATAGAAACATAATGCGAATGTTAAAAAAATAAAGTCTTATTTAGTACTAATTATTATGGTTTTAAAGCACATTTTATGCTTATCTGGGAAAATATTGGTACGAACTAAATACCTCGGAACTGATTTTCCTGTGAACCAAAAATTTTGAAACCAAAAATATACTTACTTTCCTGGGAGTATTTGGCAAATGAAAGAACTGCTAAGAAAATATCACCAATTACAAACTTCTTACAAGCATCATTTTAGAACTCAAAGGGCTTTGAAACCGACAAAGGGGTAGTGTGTAAAGAAAAACCAAAAGGTTGATCCTGTGAAAATTATACTAGTTTCCTTCGCGAAAAGAAGAAAGCTGGATGACCTAAAGCCACCAACTCTTCATAGCGAAAAGATGCAATTCAGGCAAGATTCCAAATCCTTAGGAGTGGTTCTTGACTCGAAACTAACTTGGAATCAACACTTGACCACATGACAAGTAAATGTAATAGCTAATGGCATTAATGATAACCCTGTGCTGGTATCACTGGTGCATTAACAGTAGAGGGACCGCCTCTTTTGGAGATCATTGTGGGCTTCCCCTCGCTGGAGCTTTATGTGAGAGCGGAGGCAATGAATGCGATCCATAGCCTGAAAGCCAACAATCTGTGGCATCCCAACTTCAG
Organism: Protaetia brevitarsis; assembly: GCA_004143645.1. Lineage (NCBI taxonomy): Eukaryota > Metazoa > Arthropoda > Insecta > Coleoptera > Scarabaeidae > Protaetia > Protaetia brevitarsis. Next base: position 12,811 of record RXPK01005083.1, on the reverse strand, counting down.
AGTGGGAGGGCACACTTATACTACGGGCACGATGCTGGACGGGCCATTGCTGCAAATGCCCACGGACAGCATGGCACCCGAAATTATCTTCACTGAAAACTCCATAACGAAGCAGAGACCAGGCACGTAGTGAGATCGCTCCTAATGATAACTGGTTCACGGACGGATCCAAATCCAGCCAGGGCACAGGAGCCGGTATTTGTGGGCCCAGTCCTAATCAAAAGATATCCATAAGCCTGGGGAAACATACAACGGTCTTCAGGCAGTCTCGAACCACGTAACTAGGTCAAAACTAGTTCAGGATTGCAAACAATCTCTCAATGCACTGGCACGAAACTACACGGTGTCTCTGATTTGGGTGCCGGGACATGAGGATGTAAAGGGCAATGTAATAGCCGACAAACTAGCCGACGGAGCTCTAAGAGACACTTCATGGGTTCAGAGCCCGTATGTGGAATTACTAAGAATTCCGCAAGAAGGGAGATCTGGACCTGGTTAGATAAAGAAAGTACAAAGAAATGGAGGTCGACTGAAGGTCAACTCTATACCAAAGCCTAGTTTAGCTTTAGTTTCTCTGATAACCTACTCAGGTGCAGTAAGAAAGAAGTTAAAACCATTACTGGGTTGGTAACTGGACACTGTCCCCTGAAAAAACATCTATACAACACAGGGCGAGTAAGCGAACCGTGGTGTAGAAGATGCGAACTACAGGAGGAAACGAGTCTACATGTAATCTGCACATGTGGGGAATTGAAAGTACTCCGGTAGAAATATTTCGGGAGAGATCTATTGGAGCCTTCGAAGGTTCTCAAGTTTCCACTGGGCAAGATACTGGGCTTTATAGAAAACACCAAGCTGCTCGAGTAGAAATAAGAGAATTTAAGGGATGGTACAATGAACACCTAGCTCAAGTGCCCGGGCAGTAAGTGCACACCCTAGCTTTAATGAATGAATGAATGAATGAATGAAAACCTTAGAACAATTCGGAAAACATGGGGATTGACATCTTGTAAGCCTTTTGTTAATCTATGGATGCCTGATTTAGTGGACAAAGACCACGCAGAGGTAGACGATTATTAAACTCGCAAAGAGACGAAATTAACTTGCTTGTGCACCACTGGAGCTGCATAAATCTACTACGGAAACCATGTCAAATCTACTCCCTTTATTTACATTAAAGGGGCGGCAAGAATGGAAACATAGATACTCCTAGGAATGTCAGAATAACATAACACAACCGTATCTTTGAAATGGGCAGTGATACAATGACTTTCAAAATCTCCTTCGACAAATCCTTCAAGATTATCTTGAATGGGGATGGTTGGACAGCAAAACCCAAAACTGGTATGCAAAGCTCATCAGTTCCCTATCCGACAATCGAACCGCTCTAAAGCAGTATTCTATTAAGTAACCTCAAAACTAACTTGGAATTGCTTGGTAAATGTTGAACTACTGACTAAACAGAATAAAGTTACTTTAGTGTGAATGCCAGGGCATAAGGGCATAGCATGCAACTTGCGAATGCTAACAAGGACTCTTCCATAAAATTCATTGGATCTGACCCAGCTCTCGAGATAACCAATACTGCGATACGTGATGCAGTGACTGAGTAGATTGAAAAGAAACGCCAGGCTCACTGGAACAGTATAAGGATAGACACAACAAAGGGATGATGAGGCAACCATCTAGGCACGGATATGCTGGCTATCAACCGAATATAGCTTGGAACGGTACCGAATCTATGAACATGGTACGGCTGCCTAAGATAATATCCACATAGAATAAGCGTCTTTAAAGATGGACCTGTATGTAGACTATGCGACAAGGAGAAGAAGGTAGCCCACCACGTTGTTTTTGAATGCGTTTCATTGGAACGGCAGATACTATCATTGCGGGAAGCAATCAACTTGAAAGCTGATCTGCCGGAAAGAATACCACGCAGGCTGCGAAGCCTAGTTAAGGGAATTAACACCTCTTTATGTAAAGAAATACACTACTCGTATCTAAGGAATAATACAATAGGCGATGTTAAAGGAATAGGAAGATGATCTATATTCAATGCTAAAATCAATCAGTTAATCTATTCGATGCCAGAATGAGTAGATCATCTACGTATTGTAATAATGCTGATTTACCTGAAATTACGCCTTCTTTTGTTTAAATTTTTACATCATTCTCTGTATCTCTACTAGTGCTGCGAATCGAAACCTGTTTTATGTGAAACCGGTTTTGGATGTGGCAATTAATGGCTTTCAAATCGGAAACTGTAACCAGGTAACCGGTAAAACCAATTTTGAAACCAAAACCAGTTTTGAAAACTAAAATCGGTTTTTAAAATCAGAAGACAGGTATTTATAACTTAATTAACTTCAAAAATACACAGTTTTTTTTTACCTTAAGTTGTAAAACCGTTTTTTTTTTTTATTACTAAAATCGATTAACAGGTTTTTGATAACTGGTGATTTTTGCAACACTAATATCTACCGTTCTTAAAATTTATCAGTATACAAAAAAATCTGTTTTTCAAAAATTGCACATTCATATCAAGATATCATAATATTTGTATTTGAAATTATTTGGTATATGTGTGTGTTACCCAGTACATTAACATTTGGCCGCAATAACGATGTTGTATACGGCATAGGTCCAGAAAGATATTGCAATAATAAATTTTAATGATTAGATAATTAATTAAAGTATTTTTTTATTTTATAAAAATATAAAAGTCGAATCGTTTGGCAATTATGTAGGACTTTACATTAAATCAGCCACAAAATTCCACCGAACCAACTTCTTCAATTAATTACAAATGACTACAGAAATAAAGAATTAAAAATCAAACAACATTTTGTATCCGCTGTATTAGGTACATACTCATACATTAACAGTAATCTTTCCCTATTGTTTATTTTAACGTGTTAAATTATATCTTGATATAGAGCCTGAACATATATTTTCAAGAAATCTCATGCATCTCATATTTTTCTTATTGTGAAATTTCCGGCACTATATATCACAACAACTTTTAAAAGCAGTGTAAATGGAAACATTATGATTATAGACCCAGCATAACATACAGAGCAGTAGTATGGTGACCAAAATTGTAGTATACGGAGGCGGTCAAAACGTCAAATGGCGTACAAAGGCTAGCGTCTTTAAGTGGCACGGCTGCAATGAGATCGATCCCCACCACTGCAATGGAAGTCATTCTAAATCTGCTACCGCTATATATTTACATACAAGGAAATAGTATATAGCATACTCAAGCAGCGATAAGTAAATCGCACAGCGTTGACTACAAAAAAATTATTGAATAAACTTAAGGAGGCATTCTTTGTGGGGATGCCATGCTTAAAAAATTCAACCTTGACAGAAAATATCAAATTATAATACCAGATAAGAGGGACCGAAAAGGCACTCTGGTGAGAGAGACTCGAAACGGTATATAGACGTCTCTGGAACTGGCTACGGCATAGGAGCTGGAATATATGTAAAGAAGCCTAGAGAGGCTCTTACGGTAAGCTTCAACAGAGATGCAACGGTGTAGCTAGGCTGAGGTTGCTGCAATTCATCATTGTGTCAGAGAAATCGAACCGCCCTACGCTTAAAGTGTTCGTTACCTAAGTGCTGAGTCTAAGGTAATTTGGGACTGTGTAAGCACCCTAAATGAGGTGGGTACCCGATCTGCATCGGCTTAGGTTCCCAACCACTCGAAAGTGAGGAAAATGAGAGAGCGGATTATCTTTCCAGGCGGGGCTTGGTAAGGTCCTTCGTCAGAATTGGTCCTTCTTTTGGCATTACCAAATCGCAAATTTATTTATTTATAACCAACATGATAAACCTACAGGGGTCTCATATACCCCATCGGTCTATTTCAAACTTCAAAGTCGTCTATAAGTAATGCATTTCATCGTGCAGTGATGCCATATCCTTGTCGTGGATCAAGCATGAAAGATGTTAGTGGGCAGATTGCGTTGGAAGTATGCTCGTAACAGCGATAACATATGAAAAGATGAGAACTATTTTCCTGATGTGTCAAAAGTAATTGTAACGGCAGGTACAGCACTTGTCAATATGACGTTTATAAGTATGTGGCAACTGTGCGACACATATAGATAAACAGCATATTCAAAATTAACAATTGAGTTATGTATAAAGAATAACAAATGTCGTCTCATCTAAAACTACAGACTAAAAGCTAGGAACTAGACGCATGATGAGTACAGAGAATAGTGGCAAAAGTGACCAGGACAGAGACAGGCAAAAGAATTTCTAAAGGAACAAAGACGTGAATTTGCTAGAGACCTACTGAGTAAAGACAGGAAGATGTCAAGATCTCAAAATGGTAGTAGGTCTGCTGACTGGTCATTGCAAACTAAACAGGCATATGTACAACATTGGCCTGGCAGATGATGCTATTTGCAGATTTTGTGAGGAAGAGGAAAAAACACCAGTTCATGTACTGTGCTAATGCGACGGCCTGGCGAGGACAAGGTTTCTAGTCATGGACGTAGAAAACCCCACAGCTAACAGATACACAAAAGAGGCGCTCTCAAGGATAGTAAACCTAATTAAGACGGTAAAATTAGAGTGTGTCTCCTATGAAAAAAGGTGACCACATAGATCTGAAAAGATTGCAGTGAAAACCTATCCATCGACCATCTTAACCCTAACCCAACTTAACCTATGTGTCGGTTGAGGTCGATGAAAGAAAACACTATATAACTGTTTAATTGATATATAAATGTTTGCTATTTACATTTGTCGATATATCAATTAAACAGCTAAAAAAGTGTGTGGTTTAATGAAGAAGCATCCTTAGACTTTAGTACCATCCTAGAAATCAGATACCTAAGCTAAATGCAAGTTTTTGAATATTTGAACTGAAAATCTACTTTAAATGTAGATTTCCCCACTTATTGGATAAGCAAGACTATGACATGTTTTATTTTGGTGGAGGCGCCAGTTGCCATACTTCAAGCTTTGCAGTTCTTCCGTGCTATTACTTATGATATACCATACCATAATCAATTAAGAAAATTGTAAAGAAAGAATAGTCGATTTCACTTTCCCGTGTGGCAGTGTTCTCAGATTAAAGTTGTTTTTTTGATTCTAATTGATTTGTTATGTAGTCTATACATAGTCGACACTTTAGTACAATAGTGAAATCTATCATATGATATCCATTTTCTAGAATTTGTTTACTATAACTGAAAGATAGTTGTTGTGGCCAAACTGGATTTTGTAATTGTTTTGGGAGATATCCTTGGCTTATTGAACTAAAATAAAGTAATGGGGGAAACCTAACTGAAAAATTATGTAGAGGTATCAAAAAAAGGAATGGAATGGAAAAGAAATGCTGGAAGAGAAACGGTAGTATAAGTTAAATAATTATACATTTCTGGTAAAATATTACATTTTGTAAGAAAACATCTATAAAAAATCAAAGTCACGGGCACCTCTTACTAAACCGACACTTTTCAAATGCTTCTCAATGTATTCATTAGTCAAAGGAAAAGAAACACTTCCAACATTTTTTTTAAAATTGTGTCATGCATATGCCTACTGATTTACAATCACTAACCTCATCGGTTCTTCTATATGTGTGCGACGTTGCCAAGTAGAAGGAAGCAAAATAATGCGCGGTATGTAAAAAAATATACGGCATGAGTATATTATTTTGGCTCTATCGCATTTCTGTGAACTAAATTATACATGAATTTTACAATATGACGCACTATTTGCTTCCACCTATTTTCCATCATAGATACTAAACGGGTTGAAATAAAAATATGAGAAAAAACCTGGCAATGGTGTGGCATGACCAACGGGCATGTATGGACAATTTTTTTTCTTAGCGGTTTACTCGATTAATAAGGCCGGAACTATTTTGCGTCCGGTATACGGACGCAAAATAGTCGAGGACGCAAAAATGTAATGTAAAATGGCAATGCATGGACGCAAAATAGTGCGTGGGATAAATATTATATATATATATATATATATATATTATAATATATATATAATATATATATTATATATAAGTAGTTTAAACTTTTATTGTATTTAAAAAATGTCTCTGTTAAATACTTGGTTAAACCATTTCTGGAATCCTAAGGCTATAAGTAGATACAGATAATACAATTTGCATTAGTTAAACAAGTACTTAGACACTAGAAGGCCCAAATGTAATGCAATATTTTAGGAATTACTTTAACGTTACATGAATCAATATTCGGATTTAATGAAATAGCTGTTAGATTACAAAGTTTGTTAGTCCTAAATTTGTAAAATACGCCGAACCATGTGTTAGCAGGTTAGTGATTTATTTATGGCTTATCGCCATAATATATATATATATATATATATATATATATATATGAAGAAATGGTTTAACCAAGTATTTAACAGAGACATTTTTTAAATACAATAAAAGTTTAAACTACTTTTTTTTAACTCACACATTTTTTATAATCACTGAGAGGAATAAAATGCTTCATTCAAAAGTTTTACATGGGGGGTAGTGGAGGCACTATTTTTATTTTAACTAAAGAAAAAAGGCTGCCTATTTTGTCAATAGTATCGTCCTGGGAAGGGTAATTATTATATAACAAAAAAAAAAATAAAAAAAAAGAAGGATAACTATTTGTTTTTAAATGTAAGATTTTAATTTACAACTGTTTCTCTGCCTTTGTATACGCGTCTGCATTTTTTAATACCCTACAAAAAGTCCCTTTTCTTATGAGATCACTAATATGTTAGAACCATATTTCCAAGCCTCTTTTAGAACTTTGCACCCTTTAATAAAACTAATAGTTAATAATAAAAACAAAATAAATTCCCTTAAGAAGAAAGGTGTATATATACTCACTATAGTGATTACCAGTCTAATTCTGTAGGCCAAACATAGAGAAATTCTGAAACCAGTATTAAAGAATGTATAAGATACTCAAAATTAGTGGCGAGTTGTTACAATATTGAATAGTGGGACCAACTACGCCCCCCTATTTTATTAATTTTACAAAGTTTTGAATTAGTTTAGCTCAGCTTGCAGTAATGTATTATCTCATCTATTGCTAACTAAAATAACATCGACACCAAAACTTTAATGTAAACAAATTTAGAAGCCATTTTAAAATGGGAAATACTTATACTAGCTAATATTATAATTAACATTTTCTTCAGAATTACATATATTTAGTTTTTAAACTACACGTACATGAGTCACTTGTTTACATTTACATTCCCCCACCTAACTAACGCAAAATTATTCAGGTGTTTTGGTGATTTTATATCGACGAAATCATAACACAACACAGAGCACATAATTTTTTTTTAAGTGAAGATCGTCGAGTAAGTATAATGGATATTCTAAACATAAGTATTTCTAGAATGAAAAACACAATTTTTATTTCCTTTGTTTGTTTACCTAAGTAAATGACTTGTTTTTTTTTTACTTAAAACACTATGATGATTTCAGAAATAACTCCCTTATTATATTTATTATTTCATTTTCATAATTTTTACCCTAAGAAAGATATGAATGGTAGTTAATTTTGATTTGAAATACTATAATTATTAATTTACAATGTCATCCTAAAATATTACTACACTTTATTACTATAATTAATAAATATTAAATATTATTAAAGCCAATTTTTATTACGGGGAAGTGTCTACAACCGAAGTCCGTATGCGACGGCCCTCTACATATGTTTCTAGTTTCAATAGTCGATTTACGACGATCGTCTGACTCACACTGACGTCTACTGACGACGCATGACTCGATCAACCAGCGGGTAGATAGATACGGCTGACCGCACTTTAATGTAATTTTATATATTTATACTGCGACCACCCACTCTTCCGCTAGCTCCGCGCGGGGATCTACAAACGTCTGAAATCGGTGCCCATCTGGACGTGGCCCCAGTTTGCCGCTTGTCTCCATAAATAACTACAAAGCGTTCGTCGCATCAAATCATGGGAATCGCAACGTTCGTTCTGTACCAAAATGTGCTTACGTGTATTTGTCGACATTTTTTAATGGTTAATTTGTGATTTGCAATGGTGGGCCATGGTCCCGTGGCTTAAGGCGAGTCACCCCTGCTCAAAATCCAACTCGAGTGGTGAAATCTTGAAAACACCTTAAAAGGAATGTAGTCTTAATGTCAACAATAATTGTCGAATATTAAATACTACGAATACAGGTAGTTTTCTCAATAATTTAGAGTTTAGATAGAACTCACTGGTAGAGATATTTCATTAAATTCACAATTGATGTGAAAAATTACTCAATTGAATAAATTGGGTTTTTTAATAAAAATTTCATCAATTGCTTAAAATACGTTTTTTTCATGGGGAATGAAGGTAACTAGGCTCACTGAAGCTATTGCATTTATACATTTCTGTAATACTCATTCCTTACTGTAAATTAAATTAAGTAATTTTGACAGATGCTTTACTGAAATCACTATATTACCTTGCATAACACTTACCTTATGATTTTCTTATTTGTATGTTGTGACCAGGCAGAGAATGTGTCTGGCTTTCAGAATACACTTTCTCACTGCACGTATGCGTTCGCAAAGCTCACGATTCCAGCCAGCTTGTTTAAATATTTCCAGTCTGGTAGATCGCCTGCTCTGGACTTGATAATCATTTGCTTTTGCTATGTATCCTTTTTTCTGTTTGTAATTTCTCAAAAAAGAAATAATTGCTTTGTTCGCTTTATTTTCCATATGGCATATTTTTATACACATTCTCATTACGCATTACCTTTTGAAAGCAGTTACATATACCTAAAATAAGCACGCGTACAAGTAATGAAAGAAAAATAAAATCTTGTCCAACGCACCATACTGTAGTTATTAATTTAAATTAAAATTCGCCGTAGCAAGTTTTTATTATTACGAGATTGCAGGGATGAAAATGTTTATTTCAAATTTCCGGCGAGAATTGCAACCAGAAACAAACTAAAGTAATAAAAAGGGAACGAATAGAAAAAACAGTTCGCTCGCAGCAGCCCGCTCCTTTGTCCGATTTAATTCTAAATGTGTGCATTTTGTTTTACAGCTCAGTGCATCGCGCCACTGGGCATGGAAAATGGAGCCATAGCGGATGAAGATATAACAGCGAGTTCTTCGTTTGACAGCGGCAACGTTGGTCCTCAACACGGCCGGTAAGTTTAAATTTATGCTAATCGAATAAGACACTGGGAGTTCCGCGACCGCGCGACTGAGCGTACATCGAATAGTCCTTCGCGTATCCAAATTGAATGCTCTCCTGAAAGAAATTCATGGAATTGGCCAACCGACCTAAAGAGCGTGTTTCATCTTTGACATTGACAGATGGCGTAAGGCGTCGGAAGCAAACAGACGGAATATGAAAATTTGAAAGCACCCTCTGGGTCTGTTGCGCCACTCAATCTTCTCCACGGTGGATTCTGTCAGGTTTATGAGAATTTAAAACCCTTCCCTCCTGTCTTCGTGGATCAATAAAGCGGGTCTATGTACTTCGCCTAGTTTGTAATGCCGCCTGTGGCCTACACCAAGTTTTATTGCTACAGAAACTGTATGGATGGCTTATATCGATTTCATAACCAAATTCCAAGCTTTCTTCATCTGATATTAACTTTATCACTATCTAGAGAATTTAATAAAAAACGGGCTCTATTTCTATTAGCATAAACAAAATTATACCACACCATGCGGTTAGAAGCCGCAACAAGTCGGCAAGATACAAATTATACGCCAAACTGGCAATGAAATATTCACTAAACTAATTTCACCCAATGTTTCGTTCTTACCAGGTCACTTTTTGAATAGATTTTGAAAGAACGCATTCACTACGTACAATTAAATGACGTTGGATGTAGGGAAAACACTTTAACATTCAAATTATTTTTGATATGCAATTAAGTGTTGATACTCGAATTTAAATAGTCACAATGGTAGCCGAATAATATAACCACTAAAACATGTTTTTTTGGATAAGTACATACCTAGATAACATCTAATAGCAGCTGCTTCTCTTTTAAAACGGACAAAATAGAAATAAAACCAAAACTCATGTCGAAGAAAAAACCAGAAGTAACTTTTTCCAGCTATGATTTCAAAAATAACACAAAAGCAGTCGATTTATGAACTCGAATTTGTATACTGGAAATAGTTTTAACACATTTTCTTACTTCGTACTAGACAGATACTAGTATAGTCGCAATTTTGTATTAACTCACTCACTTTTCTAGAGAAGTAATCACTCAGAGCGGTGGTCCTGTCATCATTATTAAATTATTTGTATCTATATATGGAAACATGTGTATGGAATACAATATAGAGTCGTTTAAAACAGGTTTCAAAGACAAATGAAGAAGTAATTGTAAGTTGAAGTGCATACGGTTGCCTACTTTGTAGGCAAATTTTGAATTTGTTGTTGTCATTGTTAAATGACTATAAAGGTAGACCTTATTAGCAATAGATGCTAAGTGTAGCCTTATATGTAATGTGAACTTTGTCTGGTATATTTTTATATTCTTTATTATATTTTGCTCGGGGAGATTTTTCATTCTTCGGGATATTTATTTGGGCAACTTTCGCTGTATTCCCCTCAAACTAAAGTAAATAATGGTATCTTAATGTCAGTTACTGGTAATTCATTCGAATTCGAAGTTGGTCTACCTGACAGCGATAACAATCAAAGGCAGATTACTGGTAATTTTAGTTTATATTCTCATTCTGCCTGTGGCCACGAAAGACGACGGTTGTTAGTGAACATCTTATAACGATTTTTATGCTACATTCTCAGAAATGTCAAATTCCACAAATTATTTACTTAAAAAGTGTCGATATAACACCTGAATAATTTAAACCTGTATAATCGTAGAGAATATCCTATAAATTTTCCTGAGAACAATCCCGGATGAAATTCCATCCCATGATATTACCATTAGTGGAGAACCGAATAGGACCTCCAACCTGACCAAGAGAATTACCCACCTTTAGATCTGCTCATAATCGCAGTCCAGGTATTTTATAAAGTATATTCAACTTTTTTTTGTATGCTAACAAAAATTACTTGTCTGTGTTGAAAAATTTTAATTTATTTCATATAATCTCCAAATTTGATTTTTCTACCAGTACCTTGGAAATTATGTATACATGTATGTAAGTAAGAGATTGATAATACATTGCGATCTATACAAGACCAATCGCTCCATTTTATGTCTTTTAAACAGTGCAGGATATGAGAAAACCCCTGGTTAGGTAAATATTTCTCTTAGATTTCATTGGCTTCCAGGTACAACGCTGTGCAGTTTGAGAGGAAATAGATAGGTGCTTCATTCTTTTTCCCAAAAAAAATTACATTCCGATCCCTTTGCTACTCCATGTTTGGCCAGAAATTCGTTCAGCCTGCAATGCCTGACTTCCATTTATAGGTTTCCGAAAAAGCATTAGCGTGCTTCACTCCTTGGAGATTTTTCTCTACTTCACTCTTCAGTTTTTCCAGTATTGCAGTGCTACTTATCAAAAACGTTAGGATTTAAGAAGGGTGTTCTAATCTCCTTTTTAAAAGATTACTTGCCATTTCACTTCCTTCTACTCCTGATCAAGCGAAGATTATGGAACTCATATGGGATTTACCTTATTTGTTTTGCCCTGCTATATATATGTATAAGTTTTCTAGATACTACTAGACTACCGTAGGGCTGATTATATATAAGCTCAACGCTTTGATGGCTGCATGATTACCAAACATTATAATTTCTTGCTTCCGGTAACTTCTGTCAATATTAGGCCTATGCCTAATTGTTTGGTTATGCTCCCATCAAATATTTGAAGGGAGTTAAATGTAGTACTACGTTAATAGTTGCCGCTAGACAGTTTTGTATTGCCCCAGTTATACAAACACATATTAATCTTGGCACTTTAGAAAGATTCATTCTTGCGGTAACTTTGCGGCGTTGCGGAGTTCCTTTTCTTCAACCTATAGATTCATGACTGTTTGTTAGTATCACTCGCACAGTATTTTCGAGTTGCACGCCGTTTTCCTGTAAAGTTCCTGCACACCATTTGTCCTTGTTGGTCACTTGAAGTTTGTGCTTGTTCCCGAGAAATTTATTGCCTAGAATAAGGCCTAGATACTTAACCTCCATCCTCAAATATATTTTTTACCCGTCCTTTGTGAATGCTACTAAATTAGTTAGATGGGATTGGCATTAGGTACTTTTCTAAGCATTCTCAAATTTTCTGCATCATGTATGACTATATTATCAGCAAACCATTGACATAGGAGTTAATCGGCATGCATAGGAGTTAATCGACTATTAAATTAAGTGAGCATGTAACTCCCTCTTGTGGGCATCCTCTGGTCGTACTAACCGAGATGGTCTTATGCCCCACCTCCGCTGCCACCGACATCGTGAAAAGCAAGTACCAAGTCAATGTGTGGTGTTGTAAAACATGCCCTCTATGTCTGGAAAGACTGACACTACAATTTCTGTATTTGTCAGTGCATCTTAGATTCGATCTGTCAACTCCACTAACGTGGTTTCAGTGGATTTGCTTATTGGATAGACAAGCTGACAAATCCGTTCCAAGTTATCTTTTCTAATGTAATTATTTGCAGGTTTACCCACCGTGTTAAAAAAAAAGAAATAACGTAAGGGTGATATGTCTTCGTTTATCTTTCATGGTGTTGGTATGAAAATAAAATAAAACTCATATCTAAATTGTTTCGGCTTATCCGAATAATATGTGGTAGAACTTCGTAGTGCCCATTCTGAGGTAAGGCTAGAAGAATCTCGTAGTGGTTT